>APFE031680999.1:9580-24148 GCA_000404065.3 Pinus taeda
AATCCTACGTGTCCTGTTCCGGGGGGTCAACGTGTCTGAATCCAACAGTACGAATCCTGAATCCCCATGTCAGGTGACTTAGCATCTCAGTGGTATGATTTATCACTCCTAATCCCACATTTTCATATTGTGCATTGAATTCTTCCTCATTTTTATTTGATAATTGTTTTTGGCTTAAGTGGACAATAAACACACAGTCCTTATCCTAACATTAACATTGGTATATTGAAAGTCCAATGCATATTTTAAAAAGTCAACCATTAGAAATAAGGACAACAGAATGGTATAAGGTTGGTATTTTTTTATTGACTCAAATATTATCGGGGGAAACTTTTGCGTGTATCCCTCATCTCTTCTCAAATTTCACCTTACGTAGTTGCATTTCATTGTTCCTTTTCATACATGTATGATTATAATCACAAGTTCAATGTTGGAAATCTCATTTAGTTTACTTATAGTTCTTCTCTAAAAGAAAATATTTTTTCTCTAAATTTCCATGATTTCTAAGTGAAGTACATTAAAGTAATCATGGATCGTTGTTATTAAAGTGTTTTGATTATCCATGATCTTGTGATTCTTGCCATTGGAAGGAATAGTTTTTGGGTGGAGATTCATATCTATCATATTGGTGATTGTTCTTAAGAGGTTAATTTCATTCTTGCGATACTTATTGTCAACACTTTGGCATTTGATATTAGAGTTGATATTGCATCTTGAATTTTTTCTACAAGTACTTGTCAGTATAATACAAGAAATACCATAAATAAAGTACTTAAACATTAAAAATCTCGTCTTGAGAATCATTCTCTAATTTCACCTTGCATTTGCATCCTAAGCTAGTCTTGTATATAAAAACTTATCTCCAAGCATAAGCTTGGTTGATAGAAATAGGAACATGTTTTCATCTTCTCTTGAAAAGTCTAGCCTTTCTAATATCTAAAACGGTGACCTTGCAGTCGTCAGAGCACCAGGTACGGAGGCACCAGGTACGTTAGATTTCAAGGAGAGGGACCATTAATGACACCCTCGTGTGCTTCACTTTGACTTCACTCTACCATTTACTATAGATTTTAGGCTCAATATAGATAAATATCAAAGGTCATACTTAGACTAGGCATTTAAGTAAAATCAACCAAGATTCTTGCATTTCACATAAGTCTTAGGAATTGCATTTCATATAGGATAGTTACGCATTAAAGCAACAATTTTCAATATGGTACTTGGTCTTAAAATTTGTAAAGCAGGAGTGTTGACTCCATAAGGCACTGGTTTCAAATCCAATCGAATCCTTAATATCTTGCTAAATCTAAACAAGTGTTAGGCCACTCAACTATGTCTTCCGGACTAGTTGTTTCTCAACTTGTCCTTCTTCATTCTATTTCCATAGGGTCTACCCCCCATAGTCTATTATTGGGAGACAACTTAAATAGAGAGGTCGGGGATTAGAGTGACAGCCCCTGACTTGAGTCATTGTCGCGGTGTCAATACATTTTGAACGACAACATGACTAATCAATTGGACAAAGGACTCAAGTCACTGAATTAGAAGCATAGTTAAGTAACCAAAAGATAATCTTGGAAAAAGAATTGTGAACGAAAACCTTAGAGCTTAATTAGGAACTCAACTCATTAACTTAGAAGTGAAAAAGAAGCATAAGGATGTAGGGTTGTAGTAGCACTTTGATGGTATTGAATCTTAAGTCAAAAGGAAATATAGTGAATAGATTGTTGGTTTGTAGCAAGTGCATATGAAAGAATTAGAGGTAAAAAGGAAGGAAAATGAAATGAATGTAGAAACTAATTCCATTGCTTGTCAACAATAGGTTAACTCCTTACAATCACAATTGGAACAAACATGAAACATGAATTAGTGGAAAAAATGTAGAGTTCTTCAAGGAAGAAGCCATCATGATCAATGATTTGCTAAAACAAGCTTAATTGAAGTTCATCAAAATAAGCGAGTAAAATCTACCAAATTTTCCATGATTTGCTCAAATTTACTAATAGAGTGGAGATTCAAATAGATGACAAAAACTCTTCTTAAGAGAGATTTGTTAAAATAATTGTTTCGAAGAAAAAGGAGAACCTGGAAAATATTGTTTTAATTACAAAGAAAGCATAAAAGCAAATCCAAGTATCTTTCGTTCATTGGGCCTTTGACTATTCAAATGTTGAGTGCATAAAAGAAGCAAATCAATGGTGCGTAAAATATGGGATCTAGCCTTAAACATCATGGAAATTATAACATGCCTTATGTTGGAGCTCTTTAACATGCTTTACCTACTAAAATATGCCTTGAAGGCCTATAAGATAAACAATGAGCAAGTATATATATATATATAATATATATATATATATATAAATATATATATATATTATTGTACCATGTATGTCAAAGAATTCATCAATTTCATGGTCAAAGAATTCATCAATCTATCAATGGAATGCACCAAATCTATCTCCAAATTTTTTTCTTAATATAGGAGTAAAAAATATAATATTTCTAAACGATCTGCTGATGTGAAATAATTTTGGACAATTTATATCCACCCTATATCTCTTAGATTTGAAATCTATATAGTCAATAGGAGGACTATTTTAAGGCACAAGGGAATTGAAGGGAAACAAAATCCTCTCTCTCTGGAGGTGATTTCAAACAAATAGTTCTCTTGGACTACACAAGTTGGAAGGAGCCAATTCAGCCAAGTTAGAAGAACAAATGTTTATAAGGAATATCAACTAAGGAAAGAGGGGCTTGATTCATAAGGAAAAATCTTCATACTGCATTGGTCATACAATTATTATTAAGAGTTGAAGATTTTCTTTCAAGAGCTGTGAAAAATGATTTCTCTTTTTATTGTTGGATTCTTGTTGTTTTTAACAACAATAAAAATATGTTTTGATAAAAACTTTAAAACTTTCAATTATGTCTGATGTATTCCTCCTGTAGACTTAATTAACATTTTGTAGTTTGCATTTGTTGACGCATATTTTACATGTTTTAATGATGAAATGTGTATGATAGTATTATGAAATATGTTACGAAATAATTTGCATGTGTTCATGTGGAATTCTTTAGCATAAACAGATTCATGCTTTAATGGATGCAAGTTTTAAATATAAGGAAACAAGATCTTACTTTCTCATGTATTTGAAAAAGTAACAAAATTTGTTTTGTGTACTTTACGTCATTGGAAAAAATGAAATTCTTGTTTTAATTAAGGATTAATCTGTAGTCTTGTATTTAATATTATTTAGTTTTTCACTTATTAGAGGATATGTAATTAAATATAATAATAATTAGATTTTCATTTGGATCATTCTAGGTTATGATTAGTTTAGATTTGTCTCATTTCAATAAATTGGATCAACTTTTAAGTCGATTTCAAAACCATGTGATGGCACCTAGGCCAACATAACGGTGTACATTGTTATACCAAACTAGTATAGGTCTAATTGGGATCTTGATCAGGTGATGTTGCCTATTTTTGTGGAGGAAATTTTTCAACCCATCACCATTGTTATGACTCAGATTAATACAAGAGAAATTATTATAACAATCACACATCCAATAACAACACATGTAAACCGTGATTTACCCTAGAAAACCCCAATCGGGAAAAAAACAACAAACAATAGATCTATTATTATCCTTGAATTAAGCATAATCCATCCAACATCCTGGCCCTAACCAAGTGAGCTTTCTCCACTCAACTCTAGCACATTACAATGGGGAATTCCTAAGCCTTTCAAAGGCTTCGTCAAATATAATATTGTGGGCTCAATACCACAATCTACCAATACCAAGTGCCAGAAACCACAATTGTTAACCTAAATAGTAACACCTTAACTCCTTCATCGAGTCAAGTTTACCTAAACCACCCCCCTGCTCTCCCCGCCCCCCTCTCCTTAAACCTTGACTTGGGGTTTCCTTTGACCAAAGCTAGCCAAACCAGCGAAGTGAACCAGCACTGCTCAACTTCAGTCCCTAACCCCCTAAAAGTTTATTTCCAAGGTATTTGTTGCTTTGACATGCCCCCTATCACCTAGGTCTAATTTACAACTTTACCAATAATTTCCTAAGTGTATTCCTTACCAAGTCTTACAAATGTATGCATATTTACATGTAAAAGTTTTGGCTCCATTATAACATTTTTTTTTGTTTTCATTATTGTTATCCAAGTCACCATCTCATTGTTTTGAGATATGTGCTTTCTTGTTGCTTGAAGAATCAAATCACCATGAATTCCTTCTCCGCCTTTCTCAAACTGAACATATGCTAAAATCATTGCACTCTGAGATGCTACATATCATTCAAATGTTTCATGGACATCATATACTTCACTAATTTGAAAATAACCTACAATCATCGATATCCAAAAGATCACATTCTGTTTTCTTTACTCCTACCTCTTCACAATCCTTTCCTCCAACATGCAGTGTTTGTGGTTAATCAACATCATTGGCCTTCGAATTGTGTCACACCTTTTCTTATCTTAACCCCCGTCATCGCAAATCCTATTGAGATGTTGAATAGCACTCCCAATTAGTGAGGCATCCATCAGTGGTCATAGCAATCCATTAATCATTTCCAATAATTCACCACTACAACAAGAGGACCAGATCTCGTTTCCCCAAACCATGAGATTGATTCACTGCCTAATTCTTTTGGAGGATGGGAAAAACCCTAATTATCGAGGCTACCAAAAAAATAAATAACAAAATTTAACAATTATAGTGTTGTTTCTCCTGTAATTTCACAAGTTCATTATTTATATCTTCCTCAAGGGTAATTTTGCAGGGGCTAAAGCAGTTATTTCTTAGTGCTCCCTAGCCCTATTTTCTCCCATACCATCAGCGTCCTCAAATGACTTGTTGAGGCAATCATGTCCTCTTTCTTGTTATGCACACTCTAGGTGCACTCCACTCGGTAGTGAATCCCATGGAATTGGCTTTGCAATAAATACTTGATTCGCAACCTTCTCTCAATCCATGCCCTCTCTAGTAGCAGAACCTTCACTCACGCAAAGTTCAGCTTGCATCGTTACTATGGGTGCGGTCAAGGGTTCGAATCCCTTCCCAAACTCCACCAATTAAATTGAGAGATCTAATAAAAGTCTACAACTGCTAATGCTCTTTCAACAATATAGACTCACAAATGCCAATTCAAACTTGGTAGAATTTGATTTCTCCCTGGAAAATCTCATGCAGCACTTAGATCATTTGCTCTCTTTGCACTATGGCATTTTCAAAGATGCAATGTGCGTAGCACCATTGGCCATCAACTCCAACCATTTTGGCTTTGTCAACTCTGACAATAATTTTCCAGCATAAATGATGTTATGCAACTAGCTCACAAAATAGAAGAAAGAGGTAGATCAACAACTTAAAATGTAGCATCTTCGACGGGGAAACCTCCTTTACATTACATAAATGAACAATTCTTGAATGATACAAATGACAAGACCTCCTTTCTGTATATAGAATCTAAGGGGTCACAATATAATCAGAGCCGACATAACAATAATAATGTAAGGTCACAACAATAACAATAAGGGGCTACAATGACAATAATAATAAGGGAATACACTAGTATTATAGGGACCTAACATGCCCATCTCCTTCAAAAAAGTGTTGTCCTCAACGCTTGAGTAGTTCTGGATGCTTCTGTATAAAATTCCCATCCTCCCATGTGGAATCTTTAGTGGGTAAGTTCTTCAACTTGATGAAATACTCTGAAATTGATCGATTTCGTAGTTGTCGAGTTCTTGTTTCTATGACTGCTTCAAGTTCCAATATGATTTTTCCTTCTTTTTCAAGTTCTGGCAATATTGTTTGAACTAGGAGCTTCTCACCTATAACCTTCTTTAAACATGGAAAATTGGGTGCACTCGGGAAGATGCAGGAAGTTCCAAATTGTATGCCATAGTACCAATCTCTTGCAACACCTTGTACGGACCAGAATACTATGGTGATAATTTATTATCCTTCTTAGCTTGCTTGAGGGACATTTGTTTGTATGGTTGTAGTCATAGAAATACCCAGTCACCTACATCAAAACTTCTTTCGTTGCGATGTTGATCTGCTTGTTGTTTCATTCTATTATGCACCAAAGTGAGGTTATCCTTTAATATTTGGAGAATTTTTGTTGATGATCGATGTGATCTTCCACTGGTTGAACCTTAGAATTTCCTCTTGAATATGATGTGATGGAAGGTGGATGATATCCATAAAGTGTCATAAATGGGGTCATTCTTGTTGCAGTATAGAAGGAAGTGTTATACCACCATTCAGCCAAAGGTAACCATTTGACCCTTTGTGTCTATTTATCATATACAAAGCAACGAAGATATCCTTCCAAACATTTATTCACTATCTTAGTTTGCCCATCAGATTGAGGATGATAAGTTATGAGCTAACCGAGTACCCAGACAAGAAAATAATTTTGTCCAAAAATTCCCAGTGAAAATAGGGTCTCTGTCGCTTACAATAATTTTTGGGTTTCCATGTAGCTTTTGAATTGTTTCCATAAATGCAGTAGTAACTAAATTGGCTTTAAATGGATGACATAATGCACAAAAGTGTGCATACTTGGTAAGTCTATCAACTACCACTATGATGACACTCTTTCCTTTGGACTTGGGTAAACCTGTGATAAAATCCATTGAACCCTCCTCCTAATGTTGAATTGGAATGGATAAAGATTTTAATAGACATGGGGTCTTAATTGTCTCAAATTTATTTTGTTGGCAAACCAAACATTCCGTGACAAACTTTTGAATATCAGATTTAAGGCCATCCCAAAAAAAAATCCTTCTTAACCTTGTGGTAAGTTTTTAAAAATCCTAAATGCCTCCCTAAGGGAGAGGTGTGCAATTCCAGAAGAATGTTTTGTTTGAGTTGGGAATTCTTACATAGGTATAAGCAATCTTTATACCATAACAAATCACTTTTCCAGCTAAATGTATCATATGTAATACGATCCCGCTGCAACTTTTGAATGAGTGCCCACACTTCTTCGTCATTCTTCCATTCATCCCTTGCTTTGTTTATCCAATTTGATTGGATAATAGAAATGGCACAAAGCAATGCTTCCACATCCTCATCTTTTCTTGAGAGTGCATCTGCAACAATATTTTGCTTCCCCTTTTTGTATATGATTTCAAAGTCATAACCCAACATCTTTGTGACCCATTTTTGCTGCTCTTTTGAAGATAATTTTTTTTCTAAAAAGTATTTAAGACTATCATGATTTTTTTTTTACCTTGAAGTGTCCTCCCATTAGGTAAGGTCGCCATTTCTTAAGTACATGTAGTATTTCCAACATTTCCTTCTCATAAATAGCTTTGTGTAAATATTTTCCTTTGATTGGACGACTTTCAAAAGCAATGGGTCTTTCTTCTTGCATTAAAATGGCACCAATTCCATTTCCTAAGGCATCACATTCCACAATAAAGGTTTTTGTGAAGTCTGGTATAGCTAAGGCAGTGCTTGGAACATTTCCTCTTTAATATGTTCATTGGCCTTCGTTGCTTCTGGAGTCCAAGAAAATGCATCTTTCTTCAGTAATTTTGTTAGAGGTGCTGCTATTCTCTCATAATTCTTAATAAACTTGCGATAATACCCTGTCAACCCGATAAATCCTCGCAGATGCCTTATGGATGTGGGGATTTTCCATTCCTTAATGGCTTTAATTTTGCTAGGGTCTACCTTAACACCTTCATGAGATACAATATGACCCAAATATTCCACCTCATGTACTCCAAAGAAACATTTGGAGGTTTTTGCATATAATTGTTTCTCCTCCAATAGTTTGAGAAATTTGTCAACATGTTGAACATGATCCTTCCAATACTTGTCATAGATTAATATATCATCAAAAAATACTAACACAAATTTTCTAAAGAAGGGTTTGAAAATGTAATTTATCAAACCTTGAAATGTAGAAGGTGCATTGGTAAGGCCAAAAAGCATGACCAAAAATTCATAATGACCCTCATGAATTCTAAATGTTCTTTTTGGAATGTCTTCAGCGTTCATTTTGATTTGATGATATCCTGAACGAAGGTCCAACTTGGTGAAGTAAATTGCTCCATGTGATTCATCCAATAATTCATTAATGACAAGAATGGGAAATTTATCTTTAATAGTGAGCTTCTTGAGCTCCCTATAATCCAAACACATGCGCCATGATCCATCCTTCTTGTGCACCAATACTACTGGAGCAGAGAAAGAACCTTAACTAGGTTGAATTATACCAGCCTCTAGCATTTATGCCACCATACGTTCAATTTCACTCTTTTGGGCATAGGGATATATGTAAGGCCTGATATTTGGAGGAACACTTCCTGGAATCAAATGAATAGCATGATCATGATCACAAATAGGTGGGAGGCCTTTGGGAGTCTCAAATACCTTGGAATGATTGTCAAAGACTTTTTGGATATCTAGAGAAATAGATGATTTCGATGTGAGAACCTCTAGCGAACATAATTGTGCAATTACGGTTCATTGTTATTTATTTAAAAGTTTTGTCATGTCGTTAGAGTTGATTGTCTTCCCCAGTTTCCCTGCGATACCCCTTAATTCAACTTCCTTTCCTTCCGGGGAACAACAAAAAAAAAAAAAAAAGTTCTTGAAAATTGAAAGTCTTTGTACCCAGAGATTGTAGCCATTGGACTCCTAGTACAACATCAGCACCACCCATTGGAATGGAAAGCAATGGACTATCCAACACATATTCTCCAATGGATAGCTTGATATTATGGCACTTTCGAGAGAAATTTATGGTTCCTCCATTTGCAACCATCACTTGACACTCTGGTGTTGGATATAGGAAGCAATTCAATTCCTTGGCTATCTTACAATAAATAAAATTATGGGTACTACTCGAATCAATCAACACTATTACCATTTTCTTCTTGATCCTTCTATCTTGATAGTCTGAGGCGTGGTAATTCCGGCCAATGCATTATAAGATATGGTCGAGTTCATTTCTTCTTTGTCTAGGGTTTGTTTCTAGTGTGTATCATCTTCTTTTGATGTTTCTCGTTCATTTTCTTCCTCCTCTTCACAATCTATGTAAAATAATTTCTTCTCAACACACTCAGAACCTTCAGTGTATTTCCTATCACAACTGTAACAAAGCCCATTTTCTCTTTTTTCTTCCAATTGTTGTGGTGCCAACCTTGTAGGTTGTGGAAGGCTAGGGGCAACGACACTTCCATATTTATAGTTGTGAGTGGTAGGCTCCTTGTTGCCATAATTTTGCTTTCAATTTTTCTTGCCAACCTGAATGCTTTCTCTAATGAATCAAGTTCTCAAAGGTAAACCTGATGTTGAATGTTATCCTTTAAATTCCCTATAAACACATCAATCATATGTTCCTCTGAAATATCTTTTACCCTTATATTAAATTTTTTAAAGTCCTCAATGTGCTCCACCATTGAACCCTTTTGTTTGAGATTTATCAATTGGCTAAAAAAAGAGTTGCTTTTTGTATCCTCATATTGTGCTATCATTTCTTCTGTAAAAATTGCCCAAGTAACAATTTGTTTACGAGAAAAAATCCATCGATACCATACAAACTGATTGGGTTCCAAATATAAAGTTGTAATGTGTTTTTGTGTGTTTTGCACATTATGGAGGTCAAAATATTGTTCCATCTATAGTTTCCATGCTACGTGATCCTTGCCATAAAAATTCCTCATATTGATCTTTGGAAAATGGTGAGTCTTCAATCCAACGTTAGAGTCTTATGCAATCATGACTAACATTTCTTTTGTTCTCATCATGAGTTTCCTTTACTACCCTTTCACTATTAATAAGCACTTGTTTTAGCAACTTTGTCAAATCTATCTTCAAATCTTCCATGTTGCCTTTAAGTTTTTCTTCTATACCATCCATCTTAGCTTCCATGCCATTATTTAAACCATCCATCTTGGCTTCAATTACTTTTTGTGAGAACGAAATTTCTTGTACTTGCTCTCATAATTTTGATATATCATGTGTTGTTGGATTGTGTTATATTCTTTCCATGACTAGCCCCCCTAGTTAATTGAAGGGTTAGATTAGCAAGTTTTATTTTCCTACAAGAGATTCTATATAAGAGATTGTAGGAGCTTGTCACGTGCAATAGATTTGGATTATTGATCATAACTTGAAAACCCAAATAATAATAATAACCCTTCGAGCACATTGTAACTTGTAAAGAAAAATATTTGTCATTAGAAGTGTCAAAATACCCTTCAAGACCAAGTCAGCATGGTAGTTGGGAAATCGGCCTATTTTGAGGAGAGACGACCACCTTTAGAAGCCTATATAAAGGAGGGAACTCGACCTCTTTCAAAGACATTCATTCACTCTCTCATCCAAGTGAAGAAGAAGAGCAAGAAGGCAACGAAGAAGGAAGAAGAGAAGAATACTTGTTTCTCGGCTATTTCTCCCTCACGCATGTGAAGGCTAAGATTTTTGCCACTGTACTAGGGTTTTTTTGTTGTTGGTTCGACCTTGAAGCAAGAAGAGAAAGAAGGTCAGCGAAGGTCACATTAGGTCATCCTCAAGAATCAGAAGAAGGAGAAATCCAAGCAAAGGTCTGAAGAAGCCTTGGGAGGCTAGAATAAGCTCACATGTGTGGCAACCGCTGCTACTGGGAAGGACAAAAATTTCAGACCTACAGTAAAGGCTGAAATTCTGAAGTTGAGGGTCGAAGTTGTTGGAAGAGATTTGACTGGGTTTGACTTGGACAAAGGAAGCACATCATCCAGAAGGGTTGGACATGGTCTTGGAGGGTATTGGTCTTGGTCTAGAAGTCTTGGAATTCGTCAATTGGAGAATCTATAAGAAGAGAAGAGATTTGCAGGTTTTCTTCTCAAGTGGAGAGGTTTTGGCCCTTGCTTGCAACGTACATTATGTGTTCTTGTGTACTATTGCTCTTCTTGTTTTGGTAATTGTTTGATGATACACAAACATAACAATAAGTGCAAGTAGATAATAAGTAAGAAAAAGTAAAAAGACATCATAAACAGTTAGCAAGAAAAGAGAAATCATCCTAACTATTGCCCTAAAGATTTTTCAACATGATATCAGAGCTAAGGTTGGCTAAGGGCATAATGAAGATCTCTAGTACATTGAAGAAGTTCCTAAAGAAGTGTAAGAAGGTGGAAAGTCAACTCAAGAAGGGCATCAAAGAAGTATGGGATCTCATATTTTCATCTAAGAGGAAAGTGACCAAGACATCTACAATGGATGAAGGATTATTCTCAGCACTCACTAGCACATTTCAAGATGAGAATATTTGGGTGATCGACAATGGAGCATCAAGCCAAATCACTGGTCAACATAAGAAATTGAATACATTATCAAAATGGAAGTCTTCTAACAATGTAAACTTTGAAACAGTAACTATAAACTCAAAACGGGAACTCTAGCCAAAAAACCCCGAAAAAACATCAAAAACAGTGCTAAAAACGAAAAGTGTGTATACTGGAACGATGATTTTATTTTTAATGGGTCAATTTTGAGCATGTTTTAAAAATGGCAGTGACTACGAAATTTACTATGAAATTTTTGTGCAAAATATAGCTTCAAACGAAAAAGTGATGATACTGGAACGATGATTTTTTTTTAGAGTCAATTTTCAAACTTTTAAAAAAATGCTAGTAAACCCAAATTTTTATGTGCCAAACAAAGTTGTTTATGAGGAAAAAAACACATTAATGTTTTTGGTAGAATATCATTTTTCTTTTCTAAGTATAAAATCAACATGTTCTCAACCATAACATCAACATCAACGGTGCTATGTTTTTTTTGTTTCAATCCCACCATCTACTTCATGAGTAACATATTTCAATCTCTTCATGTCAAACACCATCCATTGAATTAATGGTCGGATCAATAATCCAAATCTATTGCACGTGACAAGCTCCTACAATCTCTTATATAGAATCTACTTTATATATCAATGTTGTGTCATGAGCTTTCAATTTGGCTATTCATTTCACGTTTACTGGTCTCTAAGTGAATTTACCAATTATTAACAAGTGATATAGAGGTAAATTACATACTATAATTGGCTCAATTAAACTAGTCAACAGTTAATACTAATATGTACAATAGTTTAAAATCAATTTAACAATTAAAAATTCTTACAAAGATAAAACTAGTTTTTTATTTCTGCAAAAATTCAATTCAACAAATATACTATTTGTAGAAAATAAATCTATTACTAGGGCTACAATGTTGCTATATAAATTTATTACAACTACTTTTTATGAAATAATTGCAAGGGATATTGAAAGAAACAAGGTATAACCACTGGGAAAAAAATAAGGTATACTTATGAGCCTAACTTTTTAAAGATAACATATGTATACTTATGAGCCTAACTTTTAAAAGATATTCACATATTTAACTCTTACATATCTAACATTTAACCATGTACACTTATGAGCCTAACTTTTAAAAGATATTCACATCTCTTACATATCTAACATTTAACCATCTAACACTTATACATTGACCCAATACTAAGTTCTCAAACTAAATTGTAGAGAGGCTCATAATTTAGGGACATAACAACATTTTACAACATACTTTAGAGATGTACAACATTTTGCCGAATTCATTGGGGCCTCTGACCTCTAGGAGTATAACAACATTTTTCCTAATTCCGTAAACCAAATCCAACTATTAGATATAATAATTATTCATATATTCACCATAACAATTATGAGTCTTATAAAACTAATACTCCTCTTCATGTTTACTAAATTATACTATTTTTAAAAATATAATTAGAATTCAATCTAAAAAAACATGAAAAAAAAAATGAACATGGAAAAAAAAGATATTAACAAAATTTGTCATATCTATAAGACTTCACTTTTCTTTAAAATGAAAAAACCTTTGATATAACCATAAAATATAGTATAAATAAAAACTCAATTCTTATCTAAAATGGATCAGGCCTTATGTTGAAACATAAAGAGAGGGTATAAATAAAACTGGCATCTCCATGTGTAACCACAATCTAATTTAAAGCCTTAAATGGAACCATATGGAAAGGGTAATGATAAAACTTTTCACCATGGTCAAACCCTTATGGAACCATGAATAAAGAGGAAAATAAAACTTGCTATTGCTCTTATGTTTTTTTTTCAATCCCACCATCTACTTCATGAATAACATATTTCAATCTCTTCATGTCAAACACCATCCATTGAATTAATGGTCGGATCAATAATCCAAATCTATTGCACGTGACGAGCTCCTACAATCTCTTATATAGAATCTACTTTATATGAGCCTTCAATTTGGCTATTCATTTCACGTTTACTAGTCTCTAAGCGAATTTACCAATTATTAACAAGTGATATAGAGGTAATCACATACTATAATTAGCTCAATTAAATTAGTCAACATTTAATACTAATATGTACAATAGTTTAAAATTCAATTCAACAAATATACTATTTGTAGAAAATAATTCTATTACTAGGGATACAACGTTGCTATATAAATTTACTACAACTACTTTTTATGAAATAATTGCAATGGCTATTGAAGGAAACAAGGTATAACCATTGGGAAGAAAATAAGGTACATCTAATAAAATACAGTGTGAATATGTTTTATAAAATACAATATAGTGGTTAAACAAGGTATAACCCTTAGATTTATGCATGTAAAATGTTATATGATGGCAAAACAAGAGTTTTGGAGAATGTAATTTTCTTGGAGATATAGTATTTTGTTTAAACACCATCATATTGCTAACCTCCCTCTCGGCAGAAGCTTCACTAAAATCTGCAATGGAAATCTGACTGAGACACACTATTAAGTTCGGATATCACAATATGATGACTTCAATTTGGTGCAACTTCAGAAGTAGAGGCTCGTTACACAGATAAACTCATAGTACTATGACTTCAATTCGGTGCTATTACAGTGATGCTCTCACAGTTTCTCGGTGCTATTATAATGATGCTATTACAGTTTCTCGGTGCTATTATAATGATGTTATTACAGTGATGCTCTCACAGTGATTTTATGAGGAAATTCATTATGACTTCAATTCGGTGCTATTACAGTGATGCTCTCACAGTTTCTCGGTGCTATTATAATGATGCTATTACAGTCGATAAAGGAGCTTAGATTGTTTGTAGAGGTGTTCGCTTCAAAGATAACAGTCTATTTTCGGTGATAATAATGATTGGAGCGATTCTTTGAATCGCCCCAATCACTATTATCACCGAAAGACATTATGAGGAAATTCATTTAACTTCAATTCGGTGTTATACAGTCTATTTTCGGTGATAATAGTGATTGGGGTGATTCTCAGAATCGCCCAGCTACCGCCCCATCACCAGGGTGGTGGCTGGGCGATTCAATCACTATTATCACCGAAAGCCATTATGAGGAAATTCATTTAGCTATTACAGTGATGTTTTCACAGTTTCTCGGTGCTATTATAATGATGCTATTAGAGTTACTTGGTGCTATTATAATGATGCTATTACAGTGATGCTCCCACTATGATTTTATGAGGAAATTCATTATGACTTCAATT
>APFE031680999.1:38114-84384 GCA_000404065.3 Pinus taeda
GGACAATGCTGTCCACATCTCATGGGCATTGCTCTTTCCTCTCACATGAGGAATGCAATGGTCTTTGATTCCATCTAGAATCAGCCTCTTACCCTTGTTGTTCTTTCTATTATAAGCAGCCAATTGAGTAGCATCAGTAGGCACAACAACAGAGGTCTGAGTGGTATGCATCATGATATCCCAAACTTCTACCTCCTCAAATATACTCTGCATTCTCTCCTTCCAAATGTTGTAATTTGTATGCCTATCCAACCTATCCTCCACCCACAATCCCAATGACATCCTGTTGTCTTAAAACTGAAAATAGCACTGTTGTAGTAAAGATAAAACCTACTGTTTATGAAAAATCAGCAACTGTAATTTTTCTCTTTTATTGTCCCAAACTGCCCTTCAGCACTCAAGCTCTGATACCATGTTAAAATTTCTATTTTCCCACCCTGGTTTTCAGTTTCTCCTTATTTCTCCCATGTAGTTAAATGCCATTTCCCATAACCATACATTCAACAATGCAGAAAAAATGAATTTGCTGAAAACACATTCTGGAAAATTTACAGAATGCTGGAAATTGCATAAATAAAAATCAGCAGTAATAAACAGCCATTAAAACACTTATATTTTTGGTCAACGTGACCCTGGAAAAACCCCCTACAACTCTTGGGGAAAACCAGTTTGAGAGCTCTTCTTTATTTCTGAAAAATGTCTTTTTACAGTAGAGATAAAGACAAATATCAGCAAAACAAATCAGCAAGCAAACTTTTACAACTTATCTCAGCCTTGCTGAAAAACTGCCCTGCTGAAACTTCGTTGTTGTTACTCCGCTGCTGAAACTCCGCTGCTACTCAATCTCCCTTTCTTTCTTGCTCTCCTTCTCCCAATCTGCTCATGAAAGAATTGAATCGAATGTGATCTTTTCCTCCTTTTTCTCCCTTAATATAACTCCAAATGACTTTTGGGTGATCCAAGTTGCTTTTGGGTGATCTCTAAATCTAATGGCTGAAATAGATTTAGATCAATGGCTGAGATTAAATGCACATTTAAATCTCACTTTCTATTTTTTAATTCACCACTTTAATAAAGACCCACTTAGTCATTTTTTTCCAAAGTCATTTTTTCTTTCTAATTTTTCATTGACTTTATAAAAGTCACTTTAAAATTAGACTTAGTAACTTTATCACTTAAAGTCACTTTTAAATTAGATTTTAACTTTATAAAAATTATAAAGTCACTTTAGGAGAAAAATTAAAATCTTTTGGACACTTTTCCCTAGGCCAAAAATCAAAGCCTAAGGGAACCACCTGTCCTCCGGTACCAAATTTCAACAATTTCCACTTAGAACAATGCGACAGAACCTGAAGAATTATTATAATGATATTCAATATATATTGTTTCAAGGTTTGTGTTGCAATCCCTGTGCACACATAAAGCACAAACTCACTGTCTTCTGAACATTTAGATTAACAGTAATCATCACTGTAATAATATTATGAATCAAAGCCGACCCTCTTATCATTTTAAGAGGGACAATTATCATTACAGTAATATTTTTGTTTATTATATTGTGATTTTTCCATATGTTGGTGAAAGTTTACTTCAATTAGCCGAGGGTTAATTCTCAGCGCACGTTGGTTGGGCTCTTCCTAAAAATCCCTGAAATGACATGCCCAAAGAATGATATTTCTGTTAATTCTAGCTTTGATCGGCCCAACAAACCCAATAAATAACTAACACCAAGGTGGAAGCCCTCGCCCCCCTAATAACATGATTCTGAATTGCACCCGGTATTTCTTAAAAAACCCAGGGCATCGGAGGCTCTACATATATTCATATAAACCACTGATCACCGAAAATCATGTTGAATATACTCAAATAATAGAGTCCATTGTTTATAATTGAAAGCAATGTTGATGTGTTGAGGTTTCAAATGCTTTACAAGAATATTCGTGAACAGGCGCTTTACAAGCCAATTGACATATCTATAGACTATCTACAGAAGTAACTCAATCTAGGATATAGAGTATACGCCTACAGACAAGAATACATGTAAGTAATAATAACAGTGTCAACATATAACATTATCGGCATTTAAAATGGTGATAATAGTGATTCTCAGAATCGCCGGGTGGTGGGGCGATTCTCATAATCGCCCAGCCACCGGGTGGTGGGGGGTGGCTGGGCGATTCTGAGAATCGCTCCACCACCCGGCAAATTTTGAGAATCGCCCCAAACAATTATATTAAAAATTGTTATCTTTGGTACTAAATTTATCGTTATTTTTTTCTTTTAAAACAAATATATTAACAAATCAAAACAGAAAGCATCATAGTCTATATAGACTAACAACTACATTAAATAAGGTTTGTCAAAATCTTACCCATTGGTGTCCTCTTTGTTGCAAAGATCTTGCTACCATTTTTAACTAGTGATCATAATGGGTAAGTCTTGGTTTTCACAATTTATCTTCACCAATTTCTAGTTTCATTTATGAAGTTATTAATCACTAAAGTATGGATAAATGCAACAATAAGAGGAGAGGATATTAACAACCTTTCAAATTTTTTTATAAAAACATCCCAAAAGATAATATCAATAAATGGAATTACATATATATCTAATTGTGATAATGAAATATTTAGTTAATTTAAAAAAAAATGAAAAACAAGATTAAATTAGATGAGATTTTTAAATAAAAATTAAGATTTGAATTAAAATTAAATAGGATGTTTTTGAATAAAAATTAAAAATTGAGTTTAATTGTATTAAAAATGTTATCTTTGGTACTAAATTTATTTTTATTTTTTCCTTTTAAAACAAATATATTAACAAATCAAAATTGAAAGCATCATAGTCTATATAGACTAACAACTACATTAAATAAGGTTTGTCAAAATCTTACCGAGTGGTGTCCTCTTTGACGCAAAGATCTTGCTACCATTTTTAACTAGTGATCATAATGGCTAAGTCTTGGTTTTCACAATTTATATTTACCAATTTCTAGTTTCATTTATGAAGTTATTAATCACTAAAGTATGGATAAATGCAACAATAAGAGGAGAGGATATTAACAACCTTTCAATTTTTTTTTTATAAAAACATCCCAAAAGATAATATCAATAAATGGAATTACATATTAAATTGTATTGTTTGAATCACTGGTGCTCTAAATCCCTGTATAAGGGATATGTGTAGGTATTATGATTGTTTATGTCTATGTCTCAAACATATTTTGTCTAGCCTTCAGCGACATATGATATGATTTCACTCCAAGAGATGACACTTTTGGGTGGAAAAAATGATTTCTCAATTGAGCCCTTTTTAAGCACTCGATCGAGCCGTTTAAGCACTTAAACAATGTAACCCAATGTTATTTAGGAGCTCAATTTAGCCATGTCTTTGCGGCAGTCAAATGAAGGAGATTGGGTTTTGGATTTATTTTCTGTCTCAGGTAAGTTTATTATATGGAATTGAATTTCAATATGTTATTTATTAATTTATATGTCATTGTACTAATTTACTTCATTATTTCTTCTGTGCTTGATAGTTAGGTACAACACTAGCATGTGGCCTTCAAAAAGGAAGAAATTGCATTGCAATTGAAAACGATCCAATATAATGCAATTTCATTCAGCAAAGAATTAATGCTCTTCAATTTCTTCCATATGCAATGCAAGAAAATTGGGTTGAAGAAAAAAGACTTTAGTGAATCACGTTTGGCAAAAAAGGCAAAGGAACCCCACCCACCATTACATGGAATGTTTGAAAAGACATACATTGGGAGATTCGCAAACATCAAAGATCCATTAGAAGAGGAAAATGAACAAAAAGAAGCAGAAAATATTGTGGAAGAAGACAATGATGAAACTCTAGAGGACGAAGAATTTGAATTACGTGACATTGTTGATTAAATTTAAGTTATGCTTGGAAATCAAGCTTTGCAATGCTTAGACTTTGACATTTTATGAGAAGAGTAAACACTCAATTAAGGTTGTTATACGTTCAATATTTGTAATATGTGATTTTCGCATTAATTTTTAAGTTGATCATTATTTTTTGATAAAAGAACCAAAAAAAAAAAAAAAAAACAAACAAACAAACAAACCTATAATTTAACTATTTTTAATTAAAATTTTTGTATAAAAATTGTGATTTTGACATGTCAATTCTATCAAAAAAATTATCAAAACGTGTAGCTTTTTAGTTATATTTATGTTAAAAATGGTTATTTTTATGTCCATTGTTAAAAAATATTGTTTTTTAAAAACAATTATTTCATGTGGAATGAAAAATTAATTAAAGATGTATAAATATATAGAATATCAAAAATTCTAAATATCGACCTCCTAATTTAAAAATGCAAATAATAAAAACCTCACTAAAAAAAAGTTAAAATTAAAATAAAAAACAAGAAATTGTGAAGAAAACGACCACTTCAAAAATGATCAAATTTACAAAATAATTATTTACATTTTATACATTAGAAAATTTAAAGCCAAAAAGCAGGTCTTTTAAAAAAAGGGGGTGATGCAGAATACTCACTTTTTTAAATCAGCATGAAAATCACTACCATTCTAAAACGATTCTAAAACGTAATGTACATAAAAAAAAAAATTAAAGTGCCAAAAACTATGCTCTAAAAAAAACATGTTCGTTCTGCATCACCCCTTTTCAAAATCAGGTCACTTTTTTGCTATCTCTACGAAACGGGTAACAGTATCAGTTCCCGTTTCAAAGTTTACATTGTTTTCTTACTCTGTAGAACTTGGTGATAATAAAAGCTACCATGTAAGAGGAATTGGATCAACTTCGATTGAGCTCCAAAATGGAAGAAACATTCATTTCAATAATATCTTATTTGTTCCAGGTTTGCAATAGAATTTACTTTCCATTTCTTGCTTAGAAAAAAAGGGTGATCGAGTTGCATTCATTGATGGAAAGGTTGTAGTATGGGGTAAAAACTAAAGCATAGATGATGCTAGAATGATTGGGATTCATGAAAGAAGACTCTATAAAGCGATATCTCCCCTCTCAAGCTTTGGTTCACAGTAAAGTTAGCCCATGTGAATTATGACATGGAAGATTTGGTCATCTCCACTACAAAATCTTACTAACCCTAAATACCATAGTAAATGGCATCCTCGAATTGAAAGAAGATCATGAAGGAATTTGTAAGGGATGTGCACAATGTTGCACGAAGCAGGGACAAAGCAAGGATGATTTTTGGAAGCGTGTCTACAGAAGCATCATTTCCCAAAAATGTAGGAAGCAAAGCATCTCCAAAGAGTCTACTATATATATATATATATAGATATATATATATATATATATTCTTTTTGCATTTATGTTTAAAAAACATCCAAAAAACCAAATTAGTTGTAGAAGGTATGGAAACATGCATATTTGTACATAAATCAAGATAGATACGGCATCCATTGTACATTAATGATTAATTATTTGAGCATCAACCATCTAGAATATAGCTTCTTCTCCTCTTGTATAACATTTGCCTCTACCTCGATTGTCTAGGGATATTAGTCAACATTTCACAACTTTTATCAAACTACCTAATCCAAGCCTTAAAATATGGTAGAAAAAGCTTAACATGCTTGATCGATGATTTTGACTTGATTGAAAAGTAATTTTTTGCTAAGGGCATGACAAAAGAGTTCAACAATTAACACCACCAACACTAGAGTACATATAGAGCTTCATGCCCTTGATTAAATGTCAATCACATACCCTTATACATGATATAATTTAATGAAATTCCATAATCCCATTGATCCTGAATACCTGAAAATTGTTAAGTTTGTTGAATTTTGAATACGATATGAAATTCAGCCCCATGGGGGTAGGCGAGTTGGTAATCACAATGCGGTGAAGTTCATTAGAAAGGTGGGCTCTGTACTAAAGGTCACGAGTTCAATTCCCCCAAACTAACCCGGAGCTGTGAAGAGGGGCGGGCGCAGTTTCCCAAGGATTATAGTGGTAGCGGTCAGATTCAACCTCGTGTAACGCGAGTTGTGAAGCTACTCCAGTGGTCGATTCCTCTGTAAGCAAAAAAAAAGAATATGATATGAAATTCTATTTTCTCTATATGAAGTTCGATGAGGTTGGAACCACTCTCAAGCATCCTAAGTCATTTCATGGTAATGTTAAAAATTTAAGCAAAATAATGTAAATGAAAGAAAAGGAGAATGTCCCTTTTACTTTAAGAATTTAACATTACCATGAGGGAGCATCTAGGAAGCATCAAGGGAGCACCTTGGGAGTGTCCGAGAAGCCCCAACCCAACTTAAGTCAAAGAAAAAATAAATAAAAAACTTAGAACCTTGTGGAACTCCCTGTCTCCCTTCAGATCCGCTCGGGATCTATACAGATTCCATGCCCAATCTGTCGCGGATGCACTGTCAAATCCACAATTTGGAAATCTAGAACTGCGGATCGCGCTGGTACGGTTCCGAAATTCCAGGAACTATCTTTGACGGCTCGATATGTGGTTTTTTATTTCGGAACTGCGGATCCATACGAGATGCGATTCCCGATTTGGATCCTTGGGGGGGGCAGCATTTCGTGCAGTACTGGATGTGCATTGGTTAAGAGCACCAAGAGACCATTTAGAAGCAGTGCTTCAAGGTCGAAAGAAATATTGGATCTTATTCATTTCGATGTTTAGAGACCATTTGGAAGCAGTTCTTCAAGGTCAAAAGAAATATTGGATGTTATTCATTTTGATGTTTGTGGTCCTTTGACTCCAAAGTCACTTGGATAACATCTATACTATGTCACATTCATAAATGACCATTCAAGGAAAACTAGGATTTACTTTATGAAATCCAAGGATGAAGACTTTACCAAATTTCAAGAATTCAAAGTAGAAGTAGAGAACCTTGCAAAAAGGAGAATCAAGATATTAAGATCTGATAATAAGGGAGAATATACTTCCAAAGAAATTATAGCCTTTTGTAAGGAGTCTAGGATTAAGAGGGAGTTGATAGTCCCATATAATCCCAAGCAAAATGGAGTTGCAAAACGAAAGAATTAGTCTATTGAAGAAAGTGTGAAAGCAATGTTATATGATCAATATTTGTCGAAATTATTGTGGGGTGAAGTAACAAAAACAGCTGTGTGCATACAAAATTGAAGTCCCCACAGGTCACTAGATAACTTGGATCTTGAAGAAGTATTCACTAGGAAGAAACCAAGTGTAGATGATCTCTGAATTTTTGGTTGTCCTGTTTATATTCATATACCGAAAGACGAGAAAGAAGTTGGATCCATCTGTAATATTCCTAATGGAAATTTGACAATGATAACAAAGTCATGCAAAGATAATAACACATAATTTTTCAAAAATGCATACACATAAACTAGAAATATCTCCAAATCCAAAAACTGGCAAAGATTTTATTAACAATAGTGTTGTGGTGCAAATGAGTTGGAGAAAATGCACCTGGGCTTGCACAAGGCAAGCTACAAGCACAAGGTGATGAATACAAGAAAGCTCAACAACCATAATAGCAAGCTCCTCTAGAAAATTGTGTCACTGCTCCAAAACTGCACTATTGCTTGACTTTGCCCCGTGATTTCTCACTCTAAAGTGCCCAGAAAATTCTATAAAATTAGGAGAGTGCTCCTTGCCCAAAACACAGAAAAACCCAGAAAGGGTTTGGCCTATCTCTAAGCCAAAGTCGAACCCACAAAATGGTGCAAATTCCCCAGCTAACTATCAATAATCCCTGCTATAAGAATTAGGATTTCAAGTCCGCTTATTGCCCGAAACATTCTGTAAAACTATCTCTATACTCCCCTCAATAAACCCACAAAAACCCAGAAAGGATTTTGGTTGAATCCACCAAACCCGATGACCCCCAATAAGTGCAAATTGCCCAATTTGGCCAGAAAACGCCCCACAAAACTAACACTATTGAATTAAGCCCAAATTCACCACTGGAAATCTCTCCCAACTTTGGCTAAATTCTCCCTTGAGGAATACCTCCAATCTCCGACCTTTATCTCTCCTCAACCTCTATTCCTCCAACCCATGTATACTTCCAAAAATGTAGAATTTCGGCCCCAAGAATTCTCTCAACTCAGCGCTACTAATCACCACAAAATCTCCAGCTAAATTAGGGGAAAAACCCTGCAAATCCATTGGTGTTCTACTTCTTCATAATTGATCTCCCCACAAACAATTTGAACCACTTCTACACCCCCGGGGGAAGGAAAAAAAAAAAACCCGTACCAATGGAAATAACTTGCAAATATGCCCAATGGGAACTCTAAATTGAGCTCCCCAAATTGCCTCACTAGGGAGACACTCAAAGTTCTTCAAAATGTGGAATTCCCGCTCAAAAATTCCTCGTGTTGAACAACACAGTTGTCTTGGCTAAGCAGCACAAAAAAACTAATGTTGACTTGTCAAATGATCAAAGATACCAAATGGAGGCCTCCAAGCTCTATTTATAATTGCTAGTCCTCTCCCTTGGTGGTCCCCACCTTCCACTAATAAAATATTACTTTGCCGTCATTCTTTATTAAAATAATAATTTCCATTTTTCTCTCACAAAATAATATTTTCTCCTTTTTATTTAATATCACCAAAATTAACAAAACTCCTCAGTGAATTTTGCACTCGCAAAAATTGGGAACATTACACCATTAGGCATGAAGGAAACATTTGTTGGCTACAGTAATTCTTCAAAGGCCTATAGGATCTACATAAAAAAAGGACATTGAATAGAAGTCAGTCGAGATGTGATATTTGACGAAAGTATTGCATTTAAGAAATCAAAAGATCTCCCTATGGACTCTAATAATGAACAACTTCTGGTATTTGAAGAGGAAGTTGCTAGGGAGGAAGAATCAAATCATGAAGATGAGGGTCCCAGTGAACCTATACAACTTGTGGTAATCCCCGAGACTAGAAAGAGACCTAATTGGTTGAAATCCACCCTATTAGATGGAGAGGGTCATGAAGTAGCTAAAGGCACATTTAGAGAAAGCAAGAAGCCCAAAAAATATTCAGGGTACGCAGCATATATGACAAAGTTAATAAAAGCAGAGTTATCCACTTTTGAGGAAGTTGTCAATCATCAAGAATGGAAAGATGTTATGAACGAAGAATACCAATCGATAATGAAGAATCGGGTCTCGGAGATCATACCTAGGCCTGAAGACAACTCTGTGGTAACTTCCAAGTGTCTGTACAAGATTAAACATGCAGCAGATGGAAGTATTGACAAGTATAAGGCAAGATTTGTGGCTAGGGACTTCTCTCAACAAGAAGGCATCAATCATGAAGAGACGTTTGCTCTAACGGGAACGTATTCAACTATTCGATCATTGGTCTCTTTGGTAGCATCAATGAAATGGAATATACATCAAATGGATGTTAATGCTGCATTCCTGAATGGCACAATTGATGAGGAAGTCTATATAGAGCAACACTTGGGATTTGAAGTCAAAGACAGAGAGGCATATGTTTGCATGTTGAAGAAAGCATTATATGGCCTTAAGCAGGTACCAAGGGCATAGTATGCAAGGATGGATGCATACCTTCAAAGATTGGTCTTCACAAAAAGTTTTGATGATTCGAACCTTTAATTCAAGGTTGTAAAGGGTGAGCATGTAATCATTCTTTTGTATGTGGATGGTATTCTCTTGACAGGTGTAGAAGGTCGAATTGAAGAATGCAAGAAGTAGCTAGCAACAGAATCGATATCAAGGATCTTGCACTGATGCACTATTATTTGGGACTAGAAGTATGGCAAGGACCTGATGAAATATATCTAGGTTAAGGGAAGTATCTGATCGAGATGTTGAAAAGATTTGACATGATGGATTCAAAAACCAATGACAACCCCGATGATCACAAACCTGCGAAGACTAAGGAGTTTTGAATCTAGCCCAGAGGATCCAACCAGGTATAGACAACTGATTGGCTCACTGATGTACTTGGTGAATGCTCGACCAGACATATGTTTTGCAGTGAATGTTTTCAGTCAGTTCCAAGTAGAGCCAAAGCATGATCATTGGATAGTATCCAAGCACATACTTAGATATCTACAATGAACAATCCACTACTGCATGAAATACGATAGGAGGAATGATGTCCACTTGATTGGATATACAGATTCTGACTACGAACGCAGTGAGTAGAATGGAAGGAGCACTACAGGAGGATGTTTTAATTTGGGATCCTCCATGATCTCATAGATGAATAGAAAGCAAGATACAGTTGCTTTGAGTAGTGTTGAGGCTGAATATATTGCATCCTGTGAAGCGAGCAGAGAAGTTCTTTGGTTGAGGAAGTTGATGTTTGACTTCTTCGAAGGACTAATTGACCTTACAGTGATACATTGTGATAACACCAATTGTATAAGATTGTCTGAAGAGTCAGTGTTTCATGGAAAGACAGCATATAAACAACAAGTATCACTACATTCGGAAACTAGTACAAGATGGTGTGCTGCAACCATTAGGGCAATTTTGAGGTCTAAAATGGGCCTCCTAAGGAAATTATAAAATAATGGTGGAAATAATAAAATAAGATTAAATTACATCATCAAATTTTAGAAGGAAAAAAAGAAAAAAACTACTTTTTCAACTCATATTTTCACCTTATCTCCCTATGGGTTTACTCAAATTTCGAGCAGGAATACTCATTGGATGCAGAATTTGATTCCTCATCCAAGGAGTGCCCATGTTGCATACTTTTGATGAACCCTGCTATACGAAAAATGAGAAAATACATGAAAAACGTGATTGCAATCACGTTTTTTCATGTATTTCTCATTTTTCGTATAGCAGGGTTCATCGAAAGTATGCAACATGGGCACTCCTTGGATGAGGAATCAAATTTTGCATCCAATGAGTACTCCTCGAAATTTGAGTAAAATCTTAGGGAGATAAGTTAAAAATACAAGTTGAAAAAATAGTTTTATTATTTTGTTATTTTTTAATCTTTTTACTTTTTTACCCCAAAAATTGTGAATCATTCCTCATGGTTGACATCATCATCTTGAATCTGATTGGTTCTTATAAAGTTTATTTTGATTGCACATTTTTCTTAAGAGACCCATTTTAGACTTCAAAAGTTCTCTAATGTGCAGTTTATCTCCATCGATGAGCAAGTAGCTGACATATTGACAAAATCTCTTCCTAATAAGAAGCTTGTGCATTTGAGAGACAAGCTTGGTTTGGTTGATATCTCCTCCCTGGTTGAGAGGGGGAGATAGGCACATCATTCTTGTCTTCACTTGGGAAGGCAGAATGGAGGATTGGATAAGCATCTGGCATCCGATATTCTTTGAAGATGAGGTAGGGCATCCAAGATAAGAGTAGTCGAGGACTGATATTCTTTGAGGACTAGCTATCGAAGATAAGAATAGCTCCAAAGAAGGACATACTCTGTGAACACCCGAGTGGGGTATGTGGCTTCAGAAACAATGATGATGGTGTCTATATTGGTCTCTCCAGCATTGTGCTCCGATCTTGTGGAGAGATAGAGTTATTAGTCAAGGCCTTGTTATATGACAATGTTGGTTGTTATGATGCTATACAAATGGGTTACCAATCTTACTCTTCTTATGAGATCTCTTCAGATTAAGAATGCCCATGTACCATTTATGAATACCTCCCTAATTATGAGGGAGTGTTGAAAAATGTGTAACTAGGTTCTGTCTTCATAAATATGAAATGTATTTTTTGTTCTTGTATATTGTAAAATAAAAGAAAAATTATTTATTATTATTTTTGGAGGATGGGTTTCTTGCTCAAGGTCTCTTATTTTAGAGACTAAGTCGGCCTGGCAGTTGGGAAGTTGGATTATTTTGAGGAGCCCCATCCACCTTTAGAAGCCTATATAAAGGAGGGAACTCGACCTTCTTGGAAGACATTCATTCACTCTCTCATCCAATCGAAGAAAAAGAGAAAGAAGGCAACGAAGAAGGAAGAGGACAAAGAAGACTTGTTTCTATGTTATTTCTCTCTCACACATGCAGAGGAAGGCTAGATATTTTCTGCCGCTGGTTCGATCTTGAAGCAAGGCGAGAAAGAAGGTCAGCGAAGGTCACATTAGGTCGTCCTAAAACACCATAACAAGGAGAAAGCCAAGCGAAGGTATGAAGAAGCCTTGGGAGGCTAGAATAAGCTCACAACTGTGGCAGCAACTACTACTAGGAGGGATGAAAATTTCGGACCTGCAATAGAGGTCGAAATTCTAAAATTGGGGATCGAAGTTGTGTTGCTGGAAGAGATTTAATGGGGTTTGACTTGGACAAAGGAAGCACATCATCCGGAAGGGTTGGACTTGGTCTTGGACGGTATTGGTCTTGGACGGTATTGGTCTTGGAATTCATCAATTAAAGAATCTATAACAAGAGAAGAGATTTGCAGGTTTTCCTCTCAAGTGGAGAGGTTTTGGTCCTAGCATGCAGCCTACATTATGTATTCTTCTGTACTATTGTTCTTCTTGTTTTGGTAATTGTTTGATGATACAAAAACATAATAATAAGTGAAGAAGCTAATAAGTAAGAAAAAAGTAAAAAGACATCACAAGCAGTTATGAAGAAAAGAGAAATCATCCTAACTATTGCCCTATAGATTTCTCAACATGAGGTGACAGTTAAGAGTCAAAGCACCAACCATGATCTGGAATTATTGTCGTTGCTAAACTTGTCGCTGAAAATTGGTTGACGAATATTGCCTTGAATCTGCAAGACCTACGAATTGTACTCGAGCAAGTCATCAAACTAGAAAACGAAGCTCAGGTTAGGCTCCACTTAGACGTTCAAGTGCACTAAGGACTTGCTTTCAAATCTCCGGACAAGTTTTTCTCAATAGACACCTACCCACTATGGAACATGCCCAGCGTCTCGTGGGCTCCCTCCAAGTCCAAAGGAATGAAGAATTTACCTAGCACCTTTCCCAAGTTCATACCATAGTTTGAACCCTAGCAGACCATGTAAATTGTAATCTTCGGCTACAAATTCGAAACCCCGAGGCAAGAATTCTTGGAAAGCTTCACCAACTCGGAATGTTGTAGATAAATGCTCACCACCAAGTTCTGAAAATCAAGGGCGGGTGCATTGATAGAAATGAGAGGAACCACCACTATCTAGACCGGGAATTTATCGAATTTAATCCCACAAAAACAAGGAAATCTTTAAAAATGAATCCCTGCTCTGGTGGGTTTGGAGGCCACAGGGATTCTCAGCGCCAAAACCTTCGCCAATGGGCACAGATCCATTTGTACCAAAAAATAATAATTTCACAACGTCATCGGATCGTTGAACACACATGGTGTTGAGGCTTCGTGGAGTCCACTCTCATAGAGATCTATGATTATTTTCCCCACATATATACATGCCAAAATAGTTTTCCAAGCCAACATATCTGAGTGACTAGAGATTTGGTCGTCACACAAGCAGGAGGAAAAGGACCATCTCAGCAGTGACTTTGTACGTCAACACCGTGAAATGTAAATGCAGACTCGGATTGCCTACAAATTGTGCCCATCGGGCCATCATCTCACACACTAATATATTGTCATCCTCCCTCCTCCCATTAAAAATGAGTTATCACACACCAACAAGCATGTGTAAGTGCCACTAGTTCATTCAATTAAATCCCTTCGCCAATCGTCATAACATTTTGTAGCCCGTTTCATAAAGAATATGGTGAATCTTTGGTATTTACATAAAGGAATACTCTAAAGTTTGTACATCGCTAAAACAATTTTAGAAATGAGAACAAGGAAACAAGGGGATATCCGGAAATTTCTCTGGGAGCCCTTCACGAGCCATTTTGTTATATTATTTAATTTAATTTTTAAACGAGTATAAATAAAAATTAACATTTTTTTATGCCTAATTTTCTCTTCGCACTCCTAGGACGTCCTAGACCCCTCTTGAAGGGTTGTGACATGTTCAATTTTGACCCCTTTTTAAGACCCCTTCTTCTTGATTAGGTTCGGTGGACAAGATCCCACCCTATCTAACCCTGTTGTCTAGTTTCAATGGAGCTGATCCCATCCTACCTCGACACTTATTTCATGTTCTGGCACAGTATAATTCGTGGAGCAGTTCTGGTCTGATTTTGGCACATAGAGTTGTCCTTTGTTCTGCTGAAGAGTGCAGCTTTATGGCTTATTTAGGCAGATCTGCGGATGATTGAGGAAACCCCAATCCCTGGTAAAGCTAAAACAATCTGCAACCTGTTGGAGTAACTTCAAATTTTGTTAAGGCAGTAAGGGCATGATCTGAGGTCTGGCCCCTCATGTCAAGTATTCCGCTATTGAAATAAAGGCTCTGTGGCTACCACAGGAGGGAGGTTTGGCGCCCATAACCAGGTAACAATGCTGCTGAATACACAGTTTGCTTCTGCGGCCATCCACAGAACGATGTTTGGATCCTGAGGCAAGTGAAGGTTCAGACCCTGGGGTGGGTGGCAATTGGATTCTGTTTCTGCAGCCACCCACAGGAAGGAGGTTTCGGTCCCTGTGGAAAAGGTGCTCGTGCAGCTAAGGTCACTACGTCTGCAACTACCTACAGGAAGGAAATCAGGCCCTGAGGCAGTAAGATTAGGCTCTGTTCAGTAGGCAGTAAACCAGTGTAGGAATTTTGGATTGACATAGTTTACGTACAGTTACATATGGTTTACTAGACTGTGACCTTCCGAAACCATTATTGGTGAAGCTATTGTTTGGATACTATCTTTGCTACATTTGGGCAGTGAGCCCTATTCATGCATGAGTACTTGTTTGGATACTATCTTTGTTACATTTGGGCAGTGAGCCCTATTCATGCATGAGTACCGTTACTGTTGAATGATCTTTATATTTGTATATTGCATAAATGAATGTCCACTGATGTATGAATGAGTGTATTCTATTGCAGTTCTGTCTGAAACCCTCGCCTGAATAAGAAACCCTGGGGCAAGAAAAAATTACTCTAAAACACTACAGATATGGAAACTGTTTGATATCTTCAGCTACTCTGTGGTTAACAAAATATAGTAAGCATAGAAATTTTCCAAATGCCTGCAATTGATCAATATCCAGCCAAAGAACACTCCCAACTGCTAAACAAGAACAAAGTTGAATAAAAAGTACCATGAAATGCCAAAGATGAGATCATTTGTAATATTTTTTCGGTTTTCCATCACCATTAGGTTACTTTCAATTTTAAAGAAATTCAAAAGGTGGTGTGTTGCCTCCTAAGCCAATCGCATGTAAATAATTGTTCATTTCCGAACAGGCTATTGAGGGGAAGTAAATGACAAAGTACATGAGCTAAAACACTCCTTAAAATCCCACAGAATGTGTGACTTATGTGGTTGACATTATAACAATGACACTCTAGGCTTTCACAATTGCATTTCATCAAAGGTGATAAATTCAAAGAATAAAAGATGAGAAGCTTTTAATATTTTCAGTATGCTATAAATTTGCTACAAAATTCAGATGGCGGTAGAAGATCAAAACCAATGAAAAAACAGTTTAATCTTTATATTTATCTCTAAGATTATTCAGTCTTCAATTGAATATCTTAGAGAAAGAATCGAAAAACTCACCACAAAAACCAGAAACACTTTGGCAAACAATGGGAATTTAGCCTCTAGAGAAGCCTAAACTCTTCCTTGACCAGTAGATGGTCAACACGCGATTTTCAGATTAATCCTATAGCTGCAGCTGAGGATGTTGAATACACTTTATAATGCATTCAGTTATTTTCTAAGCTCTAGGATCCAACATCCAATGGCTAAAAACTTAGAACCCCACAATCACCTTAAAGTCGGCTAAATAATCTGGAGGTTATTTAGTAGCAATTCAGAGAGTTTCAGAGCACTAGGAGTGCTCTTTGGCTTTGATTCCTCCCTTGAAAAGATGTGGCGATGTGTCCAACAAGGACACTTGAGTAGAAGCTTCCCTACAGTGAACAAGGCAAATGATCTTGACGTCATGATTATGGTCTCCACTAGAATGTGATATATGTATCTATGTATTTATTGTTATTCTTTCAACGTCATGTCAAATATTGCTCATCAGACACTAATCTGAATAATCAGCCCTTTCCATGGGCATCAGTCAAACATAGAAAAATATTTTACTGAGTATTATGCAAAACATACTGCAAGTTCAAGGCCAAGGAAGCTGTTGAAATATTTGATAGGACTTCTGCTATATCAGACATAAAACTTCCTTAACCACTAGATGTACTCTACATCAAGCCAAGCCAGGCATAAACACGAAGTGCAATCTCAGATAGTGCAATTACAGCTAAAACACTTAAACGCTGATATAACATATTAATCGTTGAAGTTCCACGAATAAATGCAGGTAGGCATATGACTCACTATGTTGCCCCACCTCACTAGCTAAAATGACATATACACCAACAGGCCAGGAGATTAAGGAATTTAGACTTCTGTGATCCATAATCTTGTTTGTGAGAATAAATTCGGCAAAATCACATAACAAATCATTTGTCGACGCGTTTCGAACCAACCAGTGTGGTTCATCGTCAGGAGATTGCTATGTTCCAAACAAAAATGAAGATTGTATTGTCTCTGCAATTGGGAAGCAGAGTAACCTAAATGCTGAACACAATCATACGCTTTTCAACCTTGATATCTTATTCAAGGCTCCCAGGAACCCACTTTGACATGATTCCTTTTTATGTCAGTCCATAGATGACAAGGAAGTTTAATGTTTTCAGTTAGATACTAGATATAAGATAATAAGAAAGATTTGCAACGCTCAGTTCATTACAGTTCTGTAATGAAACAATTTTGTTTCTAGGTAAACAGTGTATTTCTAACAGATACTAATAGTGCAAGGTGTATTCTATGCCCTTTTTGTCGCACCGGCAATTCTTGGAAGTTCTGAAATCATCTAATTCAACTCTAAATAGAGAATTCTTATGACAGGTGTGCAAAAGCCAGTTTAATGGCAGAGAAAAACAAAACAAAAACTAACATACTCGAATCCTATTTATTACACCTAGCAGCCCACGTGAAAACTGCTGATCAATCTACGATGTAAACTCTTAGAAACATTGACACCCACTGTCATTAACAATAAACAAATGATTTGACAGGCAAAGTAACATAACTTTAACATAAATTAATAAACAAGAACCCTCTTAATTATATATCACACTTCAGTCGATTTTGTCTCACAAGCTTTCAACTGTAAGATCCACTATCCTCCATCCCTCAAGATTCCTAATGCCTGAATTGCCTTGATCTTTTAAGTAGGAAGCAAGGAAGGACAACAATTGGGAGTGGAAAAAGTATATGCTATTGCTTAAAGTGCATATCTTAAATAGAAAACAGGGTGGTCAATACACTGCAAACAAAAAATAAATATAAGAATAATTTTGGTAATAATTATAACAAAAATAACTTTTCCTCTCCCTTGGTCCAGTCAGGCTGGCCAGTCAAGTTTAGCCATTTCTCAGTCAAATTGCCCGGTCCAATGTAGCCATTTCCTAGTCAAATATAGCCGTTGGAAGATCTGTTCTCCCTATTTAACCTGCAGCCATGATCTGGTTCTTCAACTTGTCCTGACGATGAACCACACTCGTTGGTTTGAAACGCGTCGACAAAAATATTATAATGTGATTTCCGCCGAAAAATCTTCTCATTAAACTTGATATGGATCATAGAAGCTTAAATTCAACAATTATATTTAACTACCAAAAGATTTACGAAATGGTCATAGTAATAACCTCATTAGAGAACTCATTGTTTTCACAGGGTAAGTTCTTCTAAGGAATCATATACCAAATCAAATCCTTTTCCAATTCTTCAAGCTGAATTTTGGGGAACTCTATATAAACCCGTGTCAAGGTGGGCGAGGAGGAATCATAATAGACAATAAAGGGAAAACAGTCTGAACCTTATGTATTTGACATGGGTCATCACTCATGTGATCATTCAGTTCAGTGAATGAAGGAATTACTAGACTCGCGAAGTTGAGAATGGAGCTCACTCAACATATTAGGGTTTCAACCATATGTGGGTTTTCACCATGCATCAACTGTGGTTATGCATTCGAGATATGCAGAGGAGACTTGCTATTGAATGGAGATGTAGAGCTCAACATTCTCCAAAGCGATGGTCGACAGTTGATCATGGTGTTCTAGGCAACGCTTTAGCCATCTTTCTCCTCAAGCTGCTTCAATGTTCCAAAGGCCTCAGATGGCAAGACAAAGGGGTTTGAGATGGTGGTCAAAGGGGGATCACTTGGTCCATTCCTTCTTCTCCTAGCTGGTAATGAGAAGGGTTTTCTTAAGCCTGGTAGGTGATGGCCCTTTCACGATTTGGTCTGGACAGGTATACCATGAGAATTGCAAAACACATTTTCTAAGCCCATATTTGTTATTGCAATGGATCAAGCAAGTGCAATCCCATTTCTCCAATCCTTTTCGGTCGAAATCTTATATCCATGCACTTACAATCCTTGCAGCTCTTTGTATGGTGCAAATCTACCAAGAAAATTCTCTCGTTCATGCTGATCTGGGTTGGGTGGAGGAAAGGATGAGCTTGAACAAGAGAACTTCTAGTTTTTCATCGAGTCCTTAAATGGGATGTTTTTCCTTTAATGGGTCGTGGATTCAGACTCAATGACAAAGATGAAGCAACGTATAGAGAATCAGCTAGGTTTTCCTGCAATGGGTCTTCTTTATGAAGGAAAGCAACTTCAAGATCTATCTCATATGAAGGATTATTGCATTTCAAGAAACTCCACCATAATCTTGAACCTGAGGCTGCATGGAGGTGCTTTGGGATCCAAGAACCCCGAAGGTTCTATATCCTACAAGGATGTGGCGCAAGGGAAGGGCTCCAATCTATCGAATATGCCATAATACAACCCTAGACCTTACATTGTTGAACAAATGAAGCAAGCTCCTACCATGTAGGTAAACCTAACAGAGGTAAAACACCTTTTTTATTTTCTCCAATCCAGGGTAGTGATTTGCAAATTCAATGGCTTTTGGCCCAAGTCTGATGCTTTGCACCTGTTATGAATAAAATATATAAAAATAATATAAATAAATAATAATTAGTTAAATAATAATTAATGTCAACACTTGAGCGACAACATGCAGATTTTACTAAAGGTTGAAGAAAATAGAATCCAAAATGCAAGTTGAACACCCATCATCGCTCCTACAAAACAATGTAACCCAGTATACCGACAAATTGCAATTGGAAAATCAAGAGAATTTACATATTAAAAAGTTAGAAGACAAAATAGCCAAACTTCAACAAAATAAGAAAGTGTCACAACAGAAATATAAAGATCTTGAGGATATGCATTATAAGGAAGTACTAAAAAAGGATGAAGAAATTTCCCTCCTTGGAGACCATAATAAAAAATTACTTGTGTAATTCATTGAGGCTAAGGTCACAAAGAAAGAACTCAAGACGCGCCTATCAGAACAAGAAGAGGAAAATTTACGCTTAAAAAACCTTAATCAAAGGTTATTAGAACAAATTAAAAGTTTAAAAGATGAGAAGGACACTAAGAATAACATCAACAATTCAAGAAACGAAGAACTTTCTCGTCTAAAGAATCGTAATCAAAACTTTCCTACACAAATAAAGAAGCTTAAAAGTGACAAGAAGTCGCTAAAAGGCAAGTAAGAACAACTTACCCAAGAAGAAGTATCAAAGTCTCCAGTTGTAACAGTCCAAGTTGAAGACAAAGGAATGAATACCGATCCAGTCAATATCACAACTCAAGAAAATGACAAAACAATTGAAATAAAAACATATTCAGATGTCGTTGTTCAAACAACGGAAATTTCAGTTGAAGATATAGAATTTAACCAGGCGACTTCAATTCATGAAGGAAATCAAATACTTCAAGTAAATCAAGAAATCGACACAAACAAGATAAGGGGAAATCAAATCATAAGAAATCCTTATCTACGCCCAAATCATAAAAGTAGACATCTCAGACAGTCTACAAATCCATATCTCTCAGACCAGAGACAAGTGACTTATGTTCCAAAGAATGTCAATGTCCCCGTTATTCAATGTTATGATAACAATTCATTTCAAGTTTTCCATAATCGCAAGATTCCACAAAAGATTAATTTTAGATGGTTAGATCGTGTCACAGTACGACAATTTTGTACCACACTCAAAAGTTCATATCATCTCGTATCATTAAAGATGATAACTCCACAAGTGGAAAAGACGTAAGAGCAATTACAAGACATAAAAAGATATCAAGCTTTCTCATTAATAAGCTTTGAGGACAAAGCTTTTCTGAAAGGGAAGGCAATGTTATGAATAAAATATAAATAAATAATTTTCGAATAATAATTAATTAGTGAAGAGGCAAGTCTCTAAAGACATGACTGTTCATGAAGGGGCAGTTGCCTAGGTATATAAGCAGACCCTTATTTGTAACATTCTCATAATCATGTCATATCTTTTGTACATTTCTTATATAAATATATTTGTCCTATCATGGATATTTATATATTTCAGATCTTTTGAGTATTCTATTGCATTTATGAACTTTTTTCATAACAGCACCAATGGATCTTTACAACCTAGACCAAAAAATATGATATCCACCTATGCTCAAAAGGTTTTTTTATTGTTCAGTTCGATACTTAAGAAGATCTGGAGAGAGTATTGAAAAATGGTTCCTGGTTTTGGGGAAGAGTTGGGTTCTTCATCACCCCTTGGTTCCCAGATTTTGATTCCACAATAATGGTGGTATCAGCAATGCTAGTATGTGTGAGGTTACCAAATCTCCCCCTTCCTTTTTGGCATCACAGGATTCTTGAGAATATTGGAAATACTTTGTGGTCATTTAAAAAGTTGCTCTGAAAGAATGGAGAAAGGGTTATTTACTTTTGCCAGAATCTGTGTAGAAATAGAGTCTAGACCTAAGGAAAGGTCTATTGAGTATTCTATTGCATCTATGAACTTTATTCATAACAGCACCAATGGATCTTTACAACCTAGACCAAAAACTATGATATCTACCTATGCTCAAAAGGTTTTTTTATTGTTCAGTGCGATACTTAAGAAGATCTAGAGAGATTATTGAAAAATGGGCCCTGGTTTTGGGGAAGAGTTGGGTTCTTCATCACCCCTTGGTTCCCAGATTTTGATCCCACAATAATGGTGGTACCAGCAATGCTACTATGGGTGAGGTTACCAAATCTCCCCCTTCCTTTTTGGCATCACAGGATTCTTGAGAATATTGGAAATACTCTGAGGTCATTTAAAAAGTTGCTCTGAAAGAATGGAGAAAGGGTTATTTACTTTTGCCAAAATCTATGCAGAAATAGACCTAAGGAAAGATCTACTTGATCGCATTCAGTTGAAACATAAAACCTTTCAGTGGACCCAAAATTCAAATGCCACTCATGTTACCAAACAGGGCACCTGCAAGACAAATGCCCTCAAAGAAACCAAAAACAAAACACCCAAAAAAAGAAAAAGGGGCAGGTTCGCAAAACAAAAGGATCGCAGTCTTTCGATCTTTTCATCACAAAGGATGAAAAAGGAGAAATCACAGAGAACCCATCAAACCAAGAAGAAGCGAGAACTCAAGAACAGGTTGGAAATGCAATCCATATTCAAATTGACACAAAACAGAAGTGATTCGTGAACCACAACAACAGAAAATTGTGGCACACAGGGAACATGACAGTGGGCTCAAAGAGAGTTCATGTCTCGGAAAATTCTAAGTCAGATAAAGAACCCCCACCAGAGACAACGATGAGCGATATGGCAATGGTTCCAGTTGACCCCCACCCAGGCAGATGGCCAAAGGTCCAAGGAAAGAGAGGGAAGAAAGAGCAGTTAAGTGATTACTATAACACTTAACTTCTCATGTTATTTTTTAATTTTTCAGTTATTTTTTTCTAATACACATAAGGTGAGAGACTGCACTTACTGAATGAGGATAGCATCTACAAAATGTAATTTCATTCCAAAAGTTGAATAAAATTACAGGTTTTTTCCCTTTGGGATTTAAAAAAAAAAAAACTGACATGGGTCATGCCTCAGATAATGAAGGGAATTAAATTTAGTACTTCTACTTTATCTTATTCTATAGTGGACAGAAAGTGTGCTAGTATCAAAATTAGCCAGGGAAGTTGAAGATCTTAAGACTTTAGTCATTAAATTGTAAATCTGAAATGAAGTCACTAACTAAGACTCTGAGGACTACTAAAAGGTGGTAGAACTCACGCCAAAAAAGGGGTTGTCATTAAAGATCAACCAAATATGGGTGAAGAAATTCAATTTGGTCACAACAACAAAAGACCACATCTGAAAGAACTGAGAGAAATAACTGAAGTCTCTCTACTTCGTTCTCAGATGGAGAGCTGAGAGGTTGGACTAATCCTGATTGAAGTGGAAGCCCCTTCAAAAGATCTAAGAAGATCGACAACACCAACCTTGATTATTAATGATGAGATGGCATCAATTATTAGTGTCATGGTTGATCAGACATGGATGGGCTGCTGTGTGGGATATTTATCACCAACAAGATTTTATCTATATCTCCAATTTGGCAGGCTTTCCTAGTGGCAGTAGTAGATAACATATGAACATTGGTTACAATGCTTGACGAGGAACATACCACAATCTGATTTAATAATAAGATTGCAATTAAGAAAAACATCTCATTGGCAACCCGCCAAAAGGAAAGGAGTTCCACAAAACAATGTCCGTAGCAGGAAGGATGCTAGCACATCAAAGAGGGGAATTGCACCCCCAAGCCTGTTTTTTGGACTGGCAAAGCTGTAGCACTTGTCATTAATATTGTTGGAGCTCTACATACAGCCAAAGCTGACTCTAAATCCACCCAAAGATGGTCCTGCCAATCGTTGAAGACAAAAGGGAAGTACATCCTAACTTCTTATAGCGGGAAGGGGTCATTTTGAGGGAGGATGTAAAGGAGCATCTTGACAGGGTTGGAGACAAAATTAAAAAGACCATGCAGGAGATCTATTGATCTTGATTGATCCGACAAAGGAAAATGTGACCTTCAGAAGTCTCAGCTGAGGCTGGAGGCCAAAGTGTGTCAGGTTCTAGGGGCCTTTACTGTCAAGTACAAAACAATCAGGCAGAGATGGAATCCCTAAGTGTTTTAATGTCAACACAGTTGAAGAAGATAAAGATTATGTAAGGGGATATGAACAACAACAACCTCAGGAATGGTAAAAGGAAATGCTCCTTCGACTGAGGACTAATGGGTCTGATTGTGCCTTGCTCCCATGTATATCAAGGAATCTGTGTTCTCAGCAAAGGCATTAAGCATAGAATGCCGGTACCCTGAACCTGAAGGGTCCCAGAGAGTTTACATTCTCAACTTCAACATAGTAGCTTAAAAAAAGAAAGCCCGAAACATCTAAAAATTAAAGATAATCTAATGATCAGAGTATTGCCAAAATTTCAAGACAAAAAGTTTTTCTCTCAATGCCTGTAACAATTATTTGTCTGTTTCCTCGAATCCTACACAAACCACCCTAACTGTATGCTTGCTAAAGGCTTTGATTCTTGAATACTGCAGCAGTGGAGCTGAACATGCATCTACACAATAGTTAAAAATTACATTCACTGACTGACAAATCTACATCTATGAAATAGATTGATACAATATTTGAGTGCATATGCTCGGACTTTATCAGACCACAATACCAGAACAATACTCTGCAAGAATCAATGGCATTCACTTTATGATTGAAAATTCATAAATAGCCAGTGTGACCTCCAAAGCCATAATGAGAAGATGCATGACTAATGAGCATGGAATACCCTTTGAGCTATAAGCTGAAAGAAAAAGAAAAACATATTCCAGACGCAGTACCAACGATTCTCCTTCAATTAGGAAAACATTACATAGAGTGTTCAGATCTAACGAAAACTATAACTTCCTCAAACTTGTTCACAAGATCTGCAAACTCCTGCACTTTCAAGCTGTACCGCTCAGCTTGTAGCTTTGTGTCTTCTGACCACCATTGACAGAGAAGATGAGCTACTTTGAATTCCCCGTGCCCAGTGGAGTTAACAGACATGCGCAGACGGCAACAGATGATGGTCTTCGGGTTTCCACCCCAAAAAATGCAATACCTAATTAACAATGGAACTATGGGTAATAATACTCTGCCGGGCTCTGAAATAACAGAAATAATTACAAGCGACCAGATCATAGACATTAATATACAAATGGGGAAACCACTTCTGGAGGGCAATGAACGCGGCCTAAGCATCGGTATCATTCTACTTGCCCCTGCCCAGACCTCCAGCGTCACCCTCCCGGATCTTGTGATAAAATACACCGAATTGCTCATCGTTGACCGGAATCAATGAGAAAAAAGGAGAATTGAAGAGATGGGTATCCACATTAAGCCCTCCCCGGCAATCACTCAGCCGACTAAGAGAACAATGGCGGATCCGAGAGAATGACGAGCGAAACAAACAATCTGATCCCCGTACGCTCACCATCTGGCTAGTAACTCGGAGAGACTCAACGGGACGGGAAACCTGTTGTATCTGTTGGAAGATGAGATGAAAATCGTAGAGGAGTTCGGAGATGATGTTTGCAGGGGAGAAGATCATACCTCCGAAGACGTTGTCGATGACCTGAAAGACGAATGGGCAGTGGAACTGAAAATGCAACAGCGCTTAGACGTAGCTCCAGACAAAGATGGGGCCGAAGATGTAACCTTCGGCGGGACACAGGAGGAGGCGCTTCAGCTTGTAATTAAATGGCTCGTACCAAGAGAAGGCCGCCGGCGGGTTTGTACCAGTTCTCCCTGCCTGTAGATTTCCAGAATATAGGCCGCTTTCACCACGCAGGCCATGCATATTCGCTTCACACTGGGACTATTTGCGTGTATGTTTTTGGGTCCGATGGCATCGAAACCAATCAGGCCGTCCACGCCCGCAACCGCCATGGATTTCAATTTGGGCTCTCTCTCGCAACGCGTCAGATTTGCTGATTGATTGCATTCTTGGGTAAAAAGGAGGTTAACGTAACTCTATGTTTGGAAGTTCCCCGCATCGACACAAGCTCAGTTGAACTGGTGGAGCCAACATCCATCGGGCCAGACTTTCTCTTGTCTGGAAACATGAAGGTCAAGTGGAAAAGTCTATTTTGATGACTGAATCAAAAGTCTAACAATTAAATATACGAGTTTTCGTAATTTAATGTTCAACAAACCAGACGCGTCTGTCACCGTGTGGAAACTTAATCATTAAGATTAGAAAACAATGATAATAAACGACAAAGCTACAGTGGACTTCGGAAATTCTAAAATGGTGGAAGCTACACTGTTTATCGCCTCGTTTGATATAGGAGACCAGTCACACCCACCTTCCTCATAATCCGAACCTACTGGCCCGCTCAGTGATGATGTGAATCTTTGACACTTGCATAATAATCTATAATCAAAATGATCACATGTGAAAGCAGCGTCATACTATTAGAGAGTGACGGAAGTTTCTTTATTATTGAATAATGTTTCTTTTAATTGAAGTAAAACACTTCACATTAAACTATCAACTAATGTTTCTTCCAAATGAAGTAAAACACTTCACATTAAACTATCGACACGGAAAAATGAAATTCAAGAGCCTCGGAAAGATGGTTGTTTAACATAACAATGTTTTATGAAATGGAGGCAAGGAAATATCCTTAACACGATGTTTGAGCATGTTTTAAGGTCTCAACATGCCTTTAAACCAGGGCCAATGTAGCTTATATGCTAGCCTTTTATTTATACTGTACTGGAAGAGACCCTGCAATAAGAAACCATTCCAAGAGGCCTTCTCCGGCTCCAAGCCTTTGTTTCCACCAGAGGAACAACCATGCTTTCTGCCTGGACCTCAAATGCTAAAGCTAGTTCAAATGGACTTTTAACAGTGGTGGAACAGAGCCCTTTGTACCCTGGAACAGGTACATATTTGGTAAATGTCAAGCCTCGCCCCATTTCCAATTCCTCCACAAGCCAAAGCCACTTTGAAGCCAAACTTAGGAATATGATTATCTAGAATTAAACACTGCATGCATTTTAGAATAAACTTATCTGTGAAATTACCTTTAATCCCAACTGAGGGACCCAATTCATTTTTTCATATCAACCACGGTTTTGGTTGTTTCGATACACCTTGTTTAAAGCGCAGCGAAAGCGAAAACCACCAGACTAGACCAACTTCCCTCCATGCAAAGCCAGGAGAGACCACCGTAGACAATGACGGTTAAAAGAAAAGCTAGACGGCAAGGAAAGATCCCTACACGTTGAAAATCACTTAATGGTCTCACAAGGCTTCTAAGTACTCTGAATCTAGAAGGTCCTAGTGATCTTATCATGAGCAAGGGTAACAACAAAAGTTTGCAAAGATAAACCCTGCTGGGCATTTTCCCCCAACCGAACCCCTTGTCTGAAACAATGCATGTTAATACTTTCCATACCTCATTCATAATCATGACTCTCACCTTCCACTAAGCACATAGAACCTTATCCTAAATCCTGGTTTGATAGTAACCAAGCCACCAAATTCACGAAAAGTGCAACAGAGATCCCCACTGGCTCCATGAAAGCTTCTATCATCATTAGAATATTAGCTCAAAGGAAATTCTTGAAATTTTTTCTAGGACCATTAAGTTCATTTAGAGGGCACCCAACCTGAGTAATAAACATGAATCATCGCCAAAATTTTAGAGAAGATCTGGAACTTCATGAATCATCGCCCAATTTTTAGAGACGATCTGGAACTTCTCTGCTATGGCCAGAGACATTGTGACTTTGTCAATTTTGTTTTCGACTAATTCCCAAAAATCTTCAATAGATGCCAGAGGGAAAGGGAATATTGAGAAATTTGAAAACATGCTCCTTTTGAAACCGGGCCAACCAAGTCTGAGCAGGTAGCCAACCCAAAACGAAACATTTACTCTATCATTAACACGGTGTTTCATGCCACTGAATGTTTGATCATAGAACTACAGAAAATGTATCAAGGCATTACATCATGTTGTTTCAATAAACTTGGTCCTCGAGAACAGTCAGAAAGGAATCCTTTGCAAAATGGCCGTTTACCAATGGGCCAGCACTGACAAGTCGACTTTCAAAGTCCCGCACTAACCTTATGGCATATCAACCACCCAAAATTTCAACAGCCACAGCACATAAAACCAGAGATAGCGGAGTTCATTGCTTAACTGTACCTAGAGAAATGAGGTGCATTCAACAACCAAGAAATGAAGAGATTGTAATGTCCATCCCATTGTAACATCTACCCTATCAGTGGGTAACGCTGTCATCAGTATATGTCAACCCAATATAACATAAATCTATTGGAAGGAGGATTTTGACAGAATTCTATTTGGCATCAGTCTAACTGTTTTTCATGAACCTATGATAATAAAGGTGAGATGCATGATACCATACTTTAATATAGATATAAATCACAACAGCATAGATCCATCTTAATTTAAGATCTTTTAAGCACGGAGAAATTTGCATTCCAATTGTAATTTTTCTCGTTGGTGCTTAATAAATTAGGAGTTAAGGGGATTTACACTAACAAAATAGAAAAGCCCAACTTCCTCAAACGTGCATTTGTTGATGGACACCTCAGCAAAAGCTTCCACAAAAAAGCCCTCCATAGTACCAGTAAAGAATGAGCCAAAACCTAAGAATTTAGCATCACAGGACATATATCAATTCTAGAATCATCTGTGAAAAATTAAACATGACCTTCAGAAGTCTCAGCTAACCCGGAAAGGCCAAAGTGGGTAAGTTCCTAGAGGCCATTAATGGAAGCACAAAAAGATACAGCCCAGATGAAATTCCTGAGTGTTTTAATGTCAATGAGGTTAAGGAAGATCAAGTATACGCAAGGGGGTTTGATGAAGAACAACCTCGGGAATGTCAAGAGGAAACGCTCCTTCGTCTCCAAGGACTGACCTTGCCTTGCTTCCATGTCTATCTTGTGGCAATAAATTTTAACTAGCTTTTTAATGGTATTTCTAGAATGGTAAGCCGAAGCTCCCTTGGCTATCTGGTGGCAACAAATTTAACTAGAATTTTAATGCTGTTTCTAGAATAGTAAGAGCCAAAGCTCCCATGTCTATCTGGTGGCAACAAATTTAACTTGCTTTCTAATATTATTTCTAGAATAGTAAGCCGAAGCTCCTATGTCCATCTGGTGGCAACAAATTTAACTAGCTTTTAATGTTATTTCTCGAATAGCAAACCAAAAACCAAGATATGTATAGACTCAAGCTAAGCAATAATGTAGTTGTGGTATGGTAGAGTCTGGTAATTATCATAGCATTTAAGAGTGAACCTAGTGAACCTTACATCTGAAAAATCAACAAAAGTATAGGCCATGCTCCAGATCCACCAATTTTTTGGTGAAATTTATAGTTTAGCATAATTTTTTTTAATAAAATAAGTATTCTCTTCAACAAGGTAATGACAGGCAAGCTTGAGAAATCTCATGTATTATATGTAACACTGAAACCCCATGGAAGAGAGGGAGATAGTGCAATGGCCTCTGAATGAAACAGAGATGAGTACAATGGCCTTTCAATGAAATACCGGCAATTAATGAACATAAAAGCAAAATGTTATATAAATAATAAACAGCTGAAACAAAAAAAAAAAAAAAAAGTGGATAAATAAGGTGAACAAAGTATTACAATCTCAGCGAAGGCTGATACCCTGTGCTTGAAGCATGGCGGCAGGTTTAAGTTCTCAACTCCAACATAGCAGCTTAAAGACGGAAAAAATGCCTGAAACATATGAAAGAATGAAGATAATCCATTATCAGAGTATTGCCAAAACTTCATCACAAAGAGTCTCTCAATGTCTCTACCGATCCTTTAATAAACTCTATATGTTTTCTCAAATCGTGGAAAAATAATCATGAAATCAGAACAGGGTTCAAATTGTCCTCAATTGTATGCCTGATTAAAATTTTGATTCGTGGAATATTAGAGCACTGTGAGAGAACAGCACTCCTTCACTTCATGGTTGAAAATTCATAAACAGCTGCTGTGGACCTCCTCCGAAGTCATGGCGGAAACATGAATACCCAATAAGCATGGAATTACCAGGGTTCATATTTGTAAAGGCAGTTGCAACTATTCTCCTTCGATTTAGAAAACCTTACATAGAATGTTGAGAGGTAACGAAAACTGTAACTTCCTCAAATTTGTTCACAACATCTGCAAACTCCTGCACATTCAAGCTGTACTGCTCAGTGCTGAGAGCTACCGGAAACTGTAACTTCCTCAAATTTGTTCACAAGGTCTGCAAACTCCTGCACATTCAAGCTGTACTGTTCTGTTTGTAGCTGTGTGTCTTCTGACCACCATTGATAAAGTCCATGAGCTACTTTGAATTCCCTGGGACCAGTGGAATTAATAAATAGATTTGCAGAGGGCAACAGATGTTGGGGCTCAGGCTTTCGCCCCAATAAATACAATAATGAATTAATAATAGAACTATGAGCAGTAAAACTCCGCCGAGCTCTGAAATAATAGAAATAATTACAAGACACTGGATCATAGACATTAATATACAAATTGGGGAACCATTTCTGGAGGGCAATGAAGGTCGCCTGAGCCTGGCCATCGTCCTTCCTACCTCTAGCCAGACGTCCAGCGGCACTCTCCCGGATCTTATGAATAAAAATGCCCAATTTCTCATCCTTGACCGAAATCAATGAAAAAAAAGGAGGATTGAACAGATGGACATCCATATTAAGACCCTCCTCGGCCATTATGCGGCCGACTTTGAGAGCAATGGCGGCTCCAAGGGAATGCCCGGCGAGAGAAACGTTCTGAGCCCCGTATTCCCTCACCATCTGTTTAGTAACCCGGAGAGCTTCGTCGAGACGGGAAACCTTGTTTATCTGTTGGAGGATGAGATTGAAATCGTCGCGCAGGTCGGAAATGATGTTTGCAGGTGAGAAGATCGTACCTCTGAAGGCGATGACGATGGCCGGGAAGACGGACGGGCGGTGGAATTGAAAATGCCTAAGCGCCGAGAGGCAGCTCCAGACGAAGACCGCGCCGAATATGGAGCCATCGGCGGGACTGAGGAGAAGGTGCTTCAGCTTGTAATTGAAGGGCTCGCACCAAGAGGAAGCGGCCTGTGTGTTCGGCCCCAGTGCTCTCTGCCTGTAGATTTCCAAGATATAGGCTGCGTTCACCAGGCAGGCCATGCCTATTCGTTTCACGTTAGGAGAATTAGCGTGTATATTTTTAGGTCCAGTAGCATTGAAATCGATCAGGCTGTCCACGCCCGCATCCGCCATGGATTTCAATTTCAGCTCTCTGTCTCTTGCACCGCGTCGGATTTGCTGACGGATTGCATGCTTTGTTCAAAAGAGGTTTATGTAATTTTCTGCTTGGAAGGCTGACGCGCCGGTTTATGTAATTTTCTGCTTGCTTGGAAGTTTCCTTCGGGGATTTGGCACGACTTTCTACTTTCTTGGAACACGATAACAACTGGAACACGACTTTTGGTGCTGTCTTGAAACACGAAAACCACTAAGTCGGACGGTGAGGTAGAAAATGTTCATTTCGATGTGATGGTAAATTGTATCATTAGCGCAGTTATTAAAGTGGTTGCTGACGAATCGAGAGGGACTTACCGAGAGTGTGATCTAATTATTCGAACATTTTGGCCGGACGTCTTTCACTTTTATTTTGTTCTAATTTTATTGGAATTGTGTACAATCCGGATGGGATTATGGCGAATCGATTCCAAACAGCAAGATTAGGGTGAATCATTTCAACATTAAAATCTAGGATTTTTAATTAATTTAAAATAAATAATAATAGTAATATCGGATGGGATTATAGCTAATCAATTCCAAATATTAAGATTATGACGAATGGATTTTAAACATCAAAATTTAGAGATTTTTAATCAATTTATAAATTAAAAAAACATGTTGTTAACTATATTTTTTTTAGGTATTGATCGAGAAAAATACTTGAAAAATGTTTTTTGGTAAAAGTATAAAATAATGTGGATTTTAGTCACTACCACTATACCCTGTTGAGGGATTGAGCAGAAAAAAAATACTTCTAGAAAAGTTTTGTTTTGGCAATCTAGAAGAATTAGCAACAGGGTTCTCCAGGCTACCACTATAGCCTCTCATGGCATACAACTTGTCTTCCTCTTCGAAAATTTAGCTTTGGCAATTTAGAGGAATTAGCATCCCCAGGCTACCACTATAGCCTCTCAGGGCATACAACTTGTCCTCCTCTCAGTAAACGAGGGCATGATCAGGGGATTGAACCTTGCCTATCTTAGTTTGCACCTATTCACACCACTTTGATCACCAATTACATCGCCTTATGCATAATATTTTTAAAAATTTAATTTGAAAGTAGAGTTTATTTTTTACCAAGTATTTCAAAATATTTAAAATTTTAATTTGAATTTATTTTTTATCAAATATTTCAAAATACTTTTAGTAATATTTTACAAGAAGTTATTGTGTTTTGACTATATAAGTCTTTGCCATGCTCTGTTTCATCTTGTTTTGATGATGAACCACACTTGTTGGTTGGAAATGGAAAATTTTTCTTATGTGATTTTTACGGAAAGACTTTGTTTAATTCATTATGGATCATAGAAGTCTGAATACAGAAATTGACCATATTAAATGAAATAGGTAAATTAAAAGATTGTGATTAAAAAATGAGTTATGATGTTTTTAGTGTGTAATATTAGTAAGCTATAATATTAATTCATAATATTGTAAAAATATATATTTACAAGTTTAAAATCTCCATAATAAAGTGAAATAAATATATATTCTCTTTTATATATTATTATTATCAAATTTTAATTAAATAATTTATTAATTTTATTATTTTTTATTTTTACTATATAATAATGAAAATATTTTATATTTATTAAAAATCAAATATTTTATCTTTTATATAATTACCATCATTCGTTTATTATATTCATATTTATTAAGATCTTCCAACTTCATACCTTTAATAACTTTTATTAAATATAATATTTAATCTTTTTATTAATCATAATATATATAATTTTTATTTTTTATTCACAAATCATTATTAAAAAATTTAGAACATTTTCAATTTATATTCTCATTAAAAACACTCTAGTATTACATACCAATTCTCTAATTGAATACTATTTAAAATTAAAATGTACCTATTTTAAATTTTAAATTTTATAAAAATTAATATTATGATAATGATTAGTGTTCACTAACACTGATATGGTCTATTGGACCTTAAGAAAGAAGTGATTAATTGAGATTATTTAAAGTTTTATTTATATGATCAAAAATAGGGAATTTTATTTCTATGATCAAAAAGGAAGGAAAGATGTATTTTGAGGTCACTGTAATTTTATTAACTGAACAAGTCAATGAGGTTGGTGGTGAGGCAAATGTTTTGGAAATGAGAATGGATGTGAGTAAGGGTTGGACAATCCAAGAGAAAGTGTTTATCTTTGACTCTCTTAATATCACAAAGGAGGCATATTCTTCCGTCCCAAGGTGCCTTGGGAATAGACCAACGTTCAATTTCACTCCAAAGCTCATGAGAGTAGTTCTAATCTTTGCAATATTCATTCTCTTCTTAGCACTGGTTAAGATGGAAAGGTAATTATGGTTCGCAAATGTGGGGTTGATTACCTCTTTATAGTATCTTAACTTCCTTTTCCCCTCTAACCCCTTATCACTCCACAAGTTATCCTTAAATTTGGAAGTAATGATGTTTTTAATATTATCTTTGTTCTCCAAGATGATCTCCTCCTTTATCTCCCAATGGTCAAGCCAAGACTTGGCATCCTTATCCCACCCTCGCTTGAGCTGAAGGTGGTTTTGACTAGAGTTAGAGCCAATTTTAGGGAGCCTCTTAGATTCCATGTTGTACAACTTCTTCTTATACATCAAATACCTAAACATAATTGTGCATTCAATGGTGGAAAGGTTAGCTTCAAAAGAGAATGGGGTAGGGAGTACATGTTTAATATTGAGGTTGTAGGTTATGAATTGCTTCTGGATCATTTCAATCTTTCAACGTGAATCTCTATATAAGCTACAACCCACACCTCACATCCATATAAAATAACAGGGGTGACGAGAGTCTTGAAGAGGAACTTTTTTTTTACTCCAAACCTAAATATCAATCATCTTACAATTGTTTTCAAGCCCATAGTAAGCTTTCCAACCTCCTATAGTCATTTTCTCAATGTTATAATTCCAGTTGAGTTGATGGTGAATGTCAATACCTAAATATTTGTAAGAAGAAACATTCTATAAGTAATTGTTATCATAAATGAAATTATCATAGGCGATCTTTTTGGATTTAATAATCATGACTTTAGTCTTATCGCTGTTAATAATCATACACATATTGGAGCAGTAATCATGGAGGGTTTTAATTTGCTTGTCAAGATCGGTAGGACTCCTAGCAAGAAGAACGATATCATCAGCATAAAGGAGAAGAGTAATGACTATACCAACAAACTTGGGTTCTTCACAACCAGCAACTTCTAAGCACTCCTCAAGCTTGTCAATATAAATGGCAAAAAGGGTAGGGGATAGGGGACACCCTTACTTAACATTGATGTTGCATTTAATTTCAGTAGACCAACCCTCGGTGGTTTTAAGCTTGACAATAACATTCTCGTATAATCTAATAACAATAACCCTTAACTCGGGAGGAACCATTATCTCATCAAGCCTTTTCCATAACTTGTCTCGAGGAATAATGTCGAATTTTATTTTTAAGTCAACAAAACAGCATAAGATATCAGCCTTATTGTTATGGAAATCCTCGACAATAGTCTTAAAAGTGACAATGTGGTCAATTGTAGAGTGGTGCCAACTTGCCCTATGGCTCTTTTGCCATGGATTTCAAGTCAGGTGCTAATGTTCTTTTTCAAAATGAGCCCATACAATTTGGCTAAAATGTGGCTAATCATGATAGTCCTATAGTTATAGGGGACGTTTTTATCACCACCTTTAAAGATAGGCACAATAAAGCTTTGCATCCACAGCGTAGGGAAGTTGTATTTAACCGTCAAGTTGAGAAGATTGTGTAAGTGTGGGGTGAGGATGTAGCTTCCTATTTTGATCATTTCAGCTTGGTATCCTTTAATATCCCTAACTTTCCCATTAGCAAGCTTCTTAATCTCATACTCCACGTCTTCCAAAGAAAATGTATCTTCCTCTATAAGAGTGTTTCTAATGTTGCCCATGTTGTTCAGGGAGTCATGAAGGTTCTTAAGATAGACATCCCATTCCTTTAAGGGGATCAGGTTATTTTCTTTCGATTTACGGACAAGAATGCTCCTCCAAAACTTTCTATGCTCGGCTTTAGAGAGGTTAGGTAGATGATCTTGCCTCTTGTTTATATAGGCTATTTTTTCCCTTTTGATAAGGGCTTTGTACACCCTGATTTTTTCATCCTTAATAGTTTCATTAGCAGCATCTCTAATTGCTTTCGTGGTAGATTTACAATCATTGTCATACCATAGGTTGGAAGTCCTATTGTCTTTATTATACAAAACATCTATAGAGAAGTTGTTGATGGTAGTGGAGAGGATAGTAGTAAAATTATGGTAGATCTGACCAATGTTGCCATTATATGTTAAGGAACCTAATTTCCTTGTTAAAACTTTTAGGAAGAGATTTGTTTTGCTTTTGTCAAAACACGTGCCTTTGGCTCTCACCATTCTTATGCATGTGGTCCATGTACATATGAAGGCTAAGGGTTAAGGAGAGAGGTCTATGGTCATAGTCAAGCTCATGGTCATTTAAGAGGTCAAAATTAACAATATAGTGGAGGACGTAGGTATCAGATATTGCATAGTCCACAACACTTGTTATGCATATAATTTATAGAAAAATAATCACAAATAATATAAACAATAATAATCATAATTAAGGATTAATTAATTAATGATTAGTTAATGAAAAGGCACGTCTCTAAAGACATGGCCATTCATGAAAGGGTACCTGCCTGGGTGTATGTATAGGACCCTCAGTTGTAATCAAATTATCTCATCAATTCTTTTATACACTATTCAATATACAATTACTTGTCCTGCAATGGATGTCTTTGTCTTCATCTTCGAAGTATTTGGAAGATTATTGCAGGTATACAAACTTTGTTCATTACATTGGTATCAGAGCCACGTTGGCTCACCACCAAGCCTTTGGCCATCAAGTATTCAAGTTCGTTGTCGAACGATTAAGGCTTTTAGCCACACAATTAATTGGAGGTTCTCCATTTCACTATCAAGCCTTTGGCCAAATATATATATGAATTATACATTAGAAAAAAATAAATTATTAAAAAAAAGAGGTCTACATATATATACATATATATATATATATATATGAAAAAAAAGATTAAAAAAGAGAGAAGAAGATTATTTAAAATTTATATAAAAAAACACAACTTACCTAGTCGATGATTATCATCCCCACCCTGTCGCTAACAAAATGAAAAACAAGAAGAAACACTTGGCTTGCATAGCTCCCGTTGTCGCCATCGCCAACCAGTCACCCTTGTTCAAATTGCACATTACCACCATCGCCAGGCCACATATCCACCACTGCTCCCTCAACTCTTCACTTTGTCACACCGTCATCAACGTTACAACTATAGCCAAGTCGCTGAATAGTCTCCACCATCAGAACCTCGATCCTAGCCCTATCCACCTCATTCACTCGAAGCCTCACCATTGTCAACGTTGCCAGAGCCCTCCACTGCATGTAACCAAATCGAATCTCTCACCAGCTAGGGCCACTGCCTCCATTGGCCCGTTCCTAAAGTGGTCTCGATCGCCGCTACCCAACTCTACACCTATCGTTGTCTGTAGTTCATACAACACCTACACCACCACAAGCTTTGTAGTCTGCCAGCAACCCACCTCCCATCATCGACCGTCCTCCCTCAAGCCAGCAGCTGAAGTCGACCCCATTTCAGTACCATGTTTTTGTTCTATCATCAATTGTTCTCTTCCAACTTTTGTTTGCTAGCTCTCAGGCGACATTATTTCCGATCACCACTCTGCAGTTATTTCACTACAATTCATTTCTATCCATACGAATTGTTGAAACCCCCATACGTCCAGTCACATCTCTTCCCAGGAAAGCAATTATAAAAATAACATTATTAAGGTTTATACAAATCAAAATTAAGGTTCCAAATTCCTTTTAAAACCTAAATTCCAAATTCGTGACCTCTCGGTGACATGGCTTCTTTTTAAGGTATTAAAAAAGAGGAAAAAAAGGGGCACATTGCAATATACGATTTTTTAAAAAATAAGGACATTTCAGAGAAAAAAAAAAGCAGATGATATTATATCAAGCATAGTAAAAAGGAAATATTTAAAAAAAATTGAAATAAGGGAGATATTGTTTTAATTATAATTGTTAAAAATAGAGTATCTAGAGCTTTCGAAATTTCTGAAGGCAAACACAAATACAAGAAATTTGAAAATGACGAAGGCAGGAAATTTTTCTTATAAATGTCTTCCAATTGCATATTGTAGAATGATTACATTAAAAGGGAATACCCAAGGGAAGGAGATTAATATCATTATCAGCACAAGTGACAAGAATACTTACTTCAATTTTAATTTGGCGAATCAACTATTAATTCCAAAGTCAAGCATAGGAGAAAGAAAAAATATTTTTGGCAACAAAGAATATGAAATTAATGATTTACAAGTAATAATTGACCATTATGGATACATCTCTCAATTTTGTGTCGTAACTATGTTTAACCCAAAGATTGACATAATTTTTGGTCAACCTTGGTTAAAAGAATTAGGTACGTTCATGTCAAACTTAGAGAAAAAGACATTGAAGTTTCCTTATAAAAAGAAGATGATCACCTTCCAGGACATGACAATGAAATTAGAACCAATAAAGCCTTCATCAAAAGACTTTAAAGATATTTCAGAATTGATGTTTCAAGATAATAAAAAAGCTATACCAAGGAAGCAGAAAGAGCTTGAAGAAGTCGTCTCTAGTAAAGACAAAGAAATTTTGCACCTCAGAGATCATAATGAAAAACTACTCGAACAAGTCAAGAAAGATAAGACCACCAAGAAGAAATTGAAGAAGCACTTATTGGAACAAGAAGAGGATAATTTACATTTAAAAAACCTTAATCAAAGGTTATCATAACAAATCAAAAGTATAAAAGATATAGATCGAGAAGGATACTAAGGACAAAGTCAACGATTCAGAAAATTACGAACTTTTACATCTAAGGAATCATAACCAAAACATTCTTACGCAAATAAAGAAGCTTAAAAGTGATAAGAAGTCACTACATGACATGTTAGAACAACTTCAAGAAAAAAGTGTTGAAGTCTCCAATCGTTTTAGTCTAAGTTGATGATAAAGGAATAAATATCGACTCAATCAATATCATAACTCAAGAAGAAGAAACTTATAAAAGTTAAAACCAATTCAGATATTACAATTCAAACAATAGAAATTCCAAGTGATGATTTCAGTAACCAACTCAACAACAACAGTAGTTGTAGTAAATCAGGAAATCACCACAAACAGATTAGGGCAAGATCAAACTGCAAGAGCTCCTTATCGACATCTAAATCACAAAAGAAGGCAATTAAGTCAGTCTACATATTTGAACCATTCAAAATGTAAGCAACAAATTTATGTTCCAAGGAACACCGAAGTTTGCAAAATCCAATCCTATGATAATAATTCACTACAAAATTTGAGTTACTCGAAATTTCCACAAATGATTAATCTAGGATGGTCAGATCCATTCTCAGTCTAACAATTTTGTTTATCACTCAGAGGATCATATCGTCTTGTAACAACGAATATGAAAGTCTCGAGACAAGAAGATATTCGAAACAAGAAAAGAGATCAAGCCCTTTCATCAGTAAGCTTTGAGGACAAAGCTTTTTTAAGAGGAAGGAAATGTTATGAATATAATTTATAGAAAAATAATCACAAATAATATAAATAATAATAATCATAATTAAGGATTAATTAACTATTGATTAGTGATTAGTTAATGAAAAAGCATGTCTCTAAAGACATGACCATTCATGAAAGGGTACCTGCCTAAGTATATATACAAGACCCTCAGTTGTAATAAAATCATCTCATCAATTCTTTTATACATTATTCAATATACAGTTATGTATCCTATAATGGATGTCTTTGTCTTCGAAGTATTCTGAAAATTGCAGGTATACGAACTTTGTTCGTTACATTGGTATCAAAGTCATTTTCTCTGATCTCGGCATTTGGCCATTAAGTCTTTGTCAACCTTGTTGGGACCACGATTGAAGCGTTGCTACACAACTTTTGGAGTTTCTTTGATCACACCCATGAATAAAAGTCATCTAGCCATAAAAAAGCCATTTATTAATCCCATTACAAATAATCAGATCTTATGAAATACAAAACTTAATTGATTCAATACCAAATAATATTAAATAAATTATATAACTAATATATAATATAAAAGAAAAATATTTAGTTTATTTATATATTTAAAATACAAATTTATATCTATATATATAAATATTAACGCTCCTAAAAAGGTTCAAATCAACAATATTTAAACTTTTCCCTTTTATAAAGTTAAAACAACCTTTTACATATAGTATATGAATATGACCAGTAGAAAGTAGAGTATCAACTCCAGGTTCACTTTTAGTATTTTGTAGATTCATTTTTGTGTATGATATATGAATATGACAACTAAAAGGTAGAATATGAGCTTCAAATTCATTTTACTTTCGTTTTATCAATTATTCTTTTGATTTTGTTTTCTAAATTAATTTTGAGACTAAAGATTTGATCTAATTTTTTAATAAATGATTTTACAAGATTTTAGATATATTTGTTATAATATTTATACATTAAAGAAAGTTAAAATTTAAAATAAAATAATAGTAAGTGTTAAAAATTGTATATAAGTTTATGTTATATAAATTAATTTAGAATCATTTAAATGAGTTCTTCAAATTTGATTTTGAGTTATAATGGATAGAAATATGGTATAGTTAGTTTGTATTTTTATTTATTAAAGTGTTTAGGGACACGTCGGTAACATGAGTAAGTATATTTATCTATATCTTATTTTTATAGTTATTTTTCATGATTTTAATTTTGAGTGATTTTATTGCTAAGTTTAATAATAAAAAATTATTGCACAAGTATCTAAAAATAATGGTAAGAATATTGCAACTGTATCCAAAAATTATGGTAGAAAAATTGTGAGGCACTTATCTACATGGCATTGTATTGTGTAGAGATTGCACGAAGACCTTCAAGTTATGGTCTAATCAAATGTTTGAAAAATAGTTTTTTAATAATATTGAAAAAAAATTATTTATTTATCAAACATAATCATTATACATTGTATTTATCATGTATTGATTAGTTCTACCCAAAGAAGTTGGACTCAATAATAGAAAGCAAGGAGTTTTTCACTATTGGGCAAGGTACGATTCTCATGAGGGCCTAACCTGAAGCCATGGGCGTGTCTTGAGGTAGTGGTCAAATAGGTGGTTGCACTCAGAGAGATTATATTAAATGATCTTGTGACTCGTGCACACATAAGTGGATCAAATCCCACCCCCGTATCCTTCAATTTTAATCCCCGCATTGGGTGGATATTAACTAGTTGTTAATCAATGGTTATGAGGCTGACAATTGGTCACTCTGATCCATCTCATTCTAATGTAAAGGGTTATCGTATGAGATTCAAGGTCATTTCTTTGCAAATGAGAGTGTGTGAGGTTAACAAAGCCAGGGGGCATATATTCTTGGAAGGAATTGATGCCATTCAATCCTGAATGCAATCAAAATTTCATCATGCAAAAACCAAAGCCCATTATGGAAAGTCATAGCAATCTATTAATGTAGGTTGGCAGTGGGAATATTAACAAGGTTAAAGGTGGCAATAAGCTTTTCCACCCTGCATGGATTGAGGAAATCATAGAGACCAGAAAAGCATGGTTGATTAGAAACTTGCCCAACCTACACAAAGGATCTGGGGGTAAGTTCACCTGTTGCATGATTTTACCACCTCTGAATTTTTGGTTGCAAATTCCTTTTGGCCTATTTATGGTTTTGTGGTCAATTGGGTGAATGTGTGCTCTCACCAGGGTGTCAGCTTCTCTTAGGTCCAAGCTCTCTGGACAGTGGAAGGACTGGTTTCTTTGAGCCCCTAGTCATTTTTGTAGCTTATCAAGAGGCCAACTCTGGGCTTTCTCATGTTGTCTCCTCCTTTTCTTTCGGTTGGTTACTAGTTAGTTGGTGGTCTCAATGTTTTCCCCATTCTTGTGGCTATTATCCTGAGTCTACATGCTCTCTCATGCTTTGGTTCCCTTTTGTCTCTTCTTAGCTCTAGGGTCTTCCCTTTTCTAACGTGCCTCACTCATTCACTCAATTTTCAGCATCTGGGTTGAATACTCATCTCACAATCTCCTTCTTGTTTATGGCTGGTCTCTGACCTATTAAGATTTCTTTGGTCAATCCATTCTTACCTGCCCCCATTGTTATGACACAAGGAAGACACAATATAAGAAGGGGCACAACCAACAATAAATACTAGGGCCGCCATAACCAACACTCCTCGATGTCACCTCCCATTACTTCTAGAGCTTAGAGGGAAACACAAGAGGCTACCTGCAGGTACATTTAATGCACTTCAGCCAACATTTAAAGCCACATTGTGTCTATTAAGGATGAAGCTCATCTTCAATGACACTCTACCTTTGATATCAAGATAATGGATCAAGTCAAATCTTGGATTCCCAACACTAGTTGCACCCACTCCAGGAAAACCAAATACTTGAGGGTTGTCAACATTTATTGGGATATAAAATCAGTCTTGGGCATAGCTCTATAAGAAAAATTGGATTCGCAACAAGAGAATCAGGTGCAATTAAAGGACATTCACCATCGACTGGTAAATATGGACCACAAGGTCAACATTATGTCTGACCATCTCATGAATATCACCTTTATATACCCACAAGAGGATGTAGGTCACGCAAAAAGAATCCATGTGGATTCAATCACCAATTAACGATATTTAACTTAGTTCTTATGACAATATTTTGGTTATGCTTATGTTTATGGATAGGATACAATTAGTTTTTGCTATCCCACATGCTAATTGTCATAGGCCGATTTTCATAGTTTCAAATCAACTATAGGCTAGTTGTTATAGGCTTAATATAGGGTCATTTAGGCCATTTTTTGAGCTTGTAAACAATGTTATAGAGAAACATGAATATCTAGTGGTTCGAAACCGCGTGTTGTGCTATTGGTATGGTTTCCCCAGTGGCAAGCTAGTAGCAACAACGAAATGATATCTCAATCTATCCTTTTGATTTCTTAATATAACTCTGGATTACTTATAAAAAAAACATGTATTAGTCAATGCTAAACTAATAGTGGTCAACAAGAAAATCGAATGCTATAGTCCTACTTTGGCAAGGACTAGTAATTGTTACATTCAAAATAAAACAAATGTTAATGTTATAAAGTTTAGTAGGTGATAATAGTAATGGAACACCTGTGGGTAAGAAATGCATTTAACGTGACTTTAATGCTATTTGTAATGATTTGACAAACTAGATAATCACCATTTCTCGATAATTTCTTGGTTGCAATTTCCATATTTTTTTATCTCCATTCATTTAATGAGGAATGATAGAATGGGATTTTCATTATTTTATCTAGTTTTAGCAATTTTGAGAAGGTTGTCAATAATTCCAAAATAAGATTTCAAATTGGATCACTAATAAAATGTGAGTAAATTATATATATATATATATTATATATTATTATATAATATATATATTAATAATATATAATAATAAAAGATAATAATGTAATACAATGTGCACAAATTTATAGTCAAGCAACTAACATATGGTTAAAGGCATATCAAATACAATATAACCTATCACTAAGTATAATAAGATGATTGCCATAAGCACAAGTAAAAATGGTCAAAATTAAAAAGGATGGATTTTAGTTTTCAAAATAACAAAATTTAAGAAGTACAACACATATGAACTGATCATAAATAATAAGAAACAATGATAATGATTCAGGTTTTACAAGGAATGAAATTAAAAGTAGAAAAGGAAATGAAAAACACACACATAGAAGTACAATAGAGAGGATAACAATATAGTGAAAAATCAACTTTTATTAATAAAATAAAATAGTACGCCCATGGGGCATAGATAAAACAGTGACTGGGTGTTTTTTTAAGGCACTCCGTGGTGAAAAGATCACCAGTTCGAAACTTTGTGGGAAAATATGTAGCCATGTTAAGGGATGGTGTGGCCTAGGTCGGGTACGATCCTTGAGTGATTTTGACATCTTAGATTCCCCTGGTTCATGGATACTCAAGCCACAAATTAGGTGTGTTAGTCATCTTAGGATTCACATTACCTAGCAAAAACAAATGCAGAATATTGTAAGCACAAACTAACTAGAATGGTGGTAGCTACCTCTAGAGAGAGAGAGAGAGATGGAGGCTACAAGCATTTGCAAATCTATTATAAGAGATTGAAAGACATACCTCTTAACATAAAGAAAGAAATTTAGAGGTTTAAAACCCTAAACCTAAAAGATGAAGTGTTAAAAGGTTCGTAGGCCCCAAAATGGTTAGTTGGTACATCAACTTCCTGAGAGCACAAATTTTTCATACAATCTTTGTTAGGGGCACACAATAGCTTATTGGAAAGAACTATTAAATAACTACAAGTTTTAATGAGGGCTAGGGCGTGATATGGCAACCTTTCACCCCCAAATTGCTAAAAAATAATATTCAAGGCCCCAAAATGGCCTTGGACATTTGAGACCCAAAAACCACGGAAAAAATGCCAAGCAGATAGAGAAATGTTAAGTCATTGGAACTGGCGAGTCACAACAAATATCCACCTGGATCATTCTTTCCCACTTAGGAAATAATGGTATCCATACATCAAATTTTCTCATTAGATGGGGAAACTTTTGTTGAATTTGGCTCCTAGTGAGCCACTTGCCTTGGTGAAGAATTTGCTCTACTTTGACAACCGGGTAGAGTTGTATGTGTTGTTGGCAGGTATCCTTTGTCTTGGTGTCCATGATTTGATCCATTGTAGCATATTCAATGCAATTAGTATTGACTTCGATTGGGCACAATTGCTGAGATGCCTCTAAGTAGTCCAACATAGGTAGAAATTTTGGTTGAAGCAACTTCACATTAAACACTAGGTGCAAGCCACGGAAAAGGAAAATACTCAATTAAAAAGCATTTTTCCCCACAAAATTTATGATTGTGTAAGGCCCATATTAGAGTGGTTTGAGCTTCCTATGCAGGCTTGTCAGGTTCTCTTTTTGTAAATGCAACCACATCTTATCACCAATTTGAAATTTGTGTGGAACCTTATGTTGATCATGTCGCTAATACTTGACATTGGCTTTATACATGATACAATGAACATATTGTTGGAGGTGTTGGATTCATTCAACAAATTTGATTTCTTTATTTTCCTTTACCTGAGCATGGGAGGATTACGTCGGTGAAGATGTAATGGGCATGACATCAATTAGGGCCAATGGTTGGAACCCCGAGCACACCTGAAAAGGATTGTGGCCAATAGAGTTGTAAAGGGCTCTATTATAGCTATGTTGAACATATGGAAGATTTTCACCCCATATAAGAAAATGATTAGATTTGTACATTGTAAGATATACATAATCATCATGTTGACCACTTGTGTTTTTCCATCTATTTGGAGATAAAAGATGGTCAATTAGGTTAACTTGGTATCCATCAAATACCATTAGGTTTGACTAAAAGATACTAAGAAACTTGTTGTCCATTTATAATATAATGGTATGAGGTAGCCCAAATGAACATAAACATGCTCAAAGGAGAGTTTAGCAATGGCTTCAACTATGATACTTTTCTTGCATGGTGTCAAAATGGCCATCTTAGAGAACCGATTGATAGCCAAAAACACATAATTGTTACCATGCTTGATGAAGGACAAACCTAACATGTATTGCATGGAGACTAACTCCTAGGGCTTGTTTTGGGTAGGTAGAGGAGTGTACAACCCCTGCTTATTAATGGTTAGTTTAGCAACAACATAGGAAGTGCACGATCTGATATACCAGTGAACATCTTAATATCAAAGCTTCCTCCAATAGAAATGCTTATAAAGTATTGTTACTGTCTTCTCCACACTAAAGTTTCATGCCACTTGACTATAATATGTCTCTAGTATCATCTTGGCATGCTCACTTGAAGGAACTCAAAGTTAGCCTAGGAAACACAAGAGTTCGTACTAGAGGTGGAAATCTGGAACTTGTTTACTTGTGATCAATGTCTAGTTTGTGGATGAAAAATTGGATTTGTTGTATAATTGTGGCCACTTAGAGATCTCGTGCCCGCAAGAGTTAAGAACTATAGTTAGCACCACAACTGGGGGCCAATGGAGGTAGTTTGTAACATGATTGGTGTTTATCTTCTTGTATTTAATGTTTAAGTGGAATTATTGTAGGTATGTGGACCATTTTTTATGGTGGTATTTTTGCAACTTATGTCTGTATGAATTATAGAGGCCTGTGATCAATGTGGATGATCATCTTCTTTCCCAGAATATAATTCTTCCATTTTCGACATGCCTGCATGATGGAGTGCATCTCCTTGTCATAGATGGGGTATCTCTGGATAGTAGTATAGAGTGTTTCATTATGACAAACAACCAAATTGTTGGAAATAATACTGAGAGGGGGGGGGGGGTGGGGGGGTGAATCCGTATTACAATCAATAATCTTTTCATTTCCATTATTTGATTCATATACACAACTTTAGTTAAGGATACCCGCGTATATACGCAATTGTGTTTAATGCAACTAACATATATCCAGTAAACTTATGATCCAGTTAGTTGATCTTCAATGAGTGTATCAGAACATTATTAACCATATGAATAGTAAACAGGTGCAGTAAAACATAACAGATCATCACACATAAGAAGCACACATGAACAACATGATATAAGGTGGAAACCCAATGTGGGTGAAAAACCACCTGCTGTAATTCGTCTCTATCTTCTTTAATAAGAAACTTCTTTTTACAATATTTCTGTACTGGTTCAGTCTTATACCAATACGCAGGCTTCTACCTGCAGAAGGTTACAACCTTCTCTCATTCTCCAGCTTCTCTTGGAAGGGAGCCACAACCCCCTTAGCTCTTGTACTAGTTGAAGTACTAGTACATAGGTGCTGACCTACAAAAGGCTACAACCTTCTCTCAGGGACCACGTTTCATAAATTTTCAGACTGGATCCATAAATAAAAAACAATCACCATTGTAATACAATCATTAACTCTGAATCACCCAACCACTAAATCACTGAAACCCTGTCATCAAAACACAATCACCAGAACACAGAGCAAAGTCCAGAACTCTGCAACAACCACTAGAATCAATAGCAACCTGAAATATCAAATCTCATAGTATACGCTACTTGACTGTGTCGAACCTGCATGTATACGCCCTTTCACTAGAGAGAACATGCGTATAGATCTGAAAATAATTACTTATACCTTCGTTGCTATTTCAACTTAGGATATGCCCAGAACATAAGATATAAAGGATAAGACACGCGTCAGTATTCAGATCTATTCATGATCATACCATATAATGATAATGCATTTTAGTCTTCATGATCCCGGTCCATCAACCGCATAGGTGCCTCCTTGGTTCAAATCGAGTAAAGCATTACAAACCCATAACCAACATACTAGATCTCACATTTCATTAGATATTCATCACTTGCCACTTGCCCTTCTTGGCCTAATGATCTTCTCCTTATATAGGTTTAGGCCTCTCTCAATACCATGGTCCAAAACCATGTAGAACCAATACCTTGGACCCAATACCTGGAGTCAATACTTTGGACCAAATACCATGGACCAATACCAAAATACCGTGGACCAAATACCACGGACCAAAACTTAGTTTTCCAACATGTACGCGCCTTTCCTTCTGTGAACCTGCTTGTGTACATATACACGCCTTTTGTTATGCTAACCCGCGTGTATATGCACTTTCATCAAGGTTAACCTACGTATACCTCTCTCTTGACCTGATGCACTATGATCTGTCATCTGAGTGAGTTGCCATCAAGGACAACACCTGTATCATACCTCTGAGTGAGTTGCCATCAAGGACAACACC
>APFE031681004.1:9270-25067 GCA_000404065.3 Pinus taeda
TTTAGATAACTGACTATTCTCTCATAAATAACTCATGCATGTCAGTTTAGGCAGAGACCTAGTTAAGATCAAAGGAGGCATAGTGTGCTATTAGTTGGATGGATTTTTCCTATAAAGTAAACTCATCTATGTAGAAGGATTTATCTCCTTCAGGATTGTGTAGTTACTACTGGACCAAGTGAGAAGTGTGAGGTGGGAATTCACATGTATGGAAACACTAGACCCCAAGAAAACTATGCAAGGAAATAGGAGGCTTGGAGGGTAGAGGAGAAGGTTTGTGAGAGGCCTTTGACTATCTATGAGCAGCAGAGGGATTATACTGAGAGTTGGTTGGCTTCTAAGCTAAGGCTTTGTGTAATTCTGTGACTATTTTCCACTTGTATGATAATACAGAGTTGGGGTTTTAGGCTGGGGCTTTCCTCGGGTTATTTCTTCTATGTTATGTGTTATTGATTTCTCATTCTCAGTTATATGTGTTCTCTTGATCTTGCTCAATTCGATTAAGATTCCACAAAGTGTTGTAGAAGTAGATCTTGTATTGTGTTTTAGTATATTGCATAATCTATTGATCTACAATGGGAATTACTACACTTGTTTTAGCCCATATAAATCCTTTTGGAGTTTTCATACAAGGTTTTCATCATTCCCCAAAATGAATCCTTTTGGTTGTTCAGTATATACTTCTTATTCTATATCTCCATTAAGGAAGGTTAATTTTACGTCCATTTGATGAACTTTGAAATTTCAAAAACTTGAAAATGCAGTCTCCAAAATGAATCCTTCTGGTTGTTCAATATATACTTCTTCTTCTAGATCTCCATTAAGGAAGGCATATTTTACATCCATTTGATAAAATTTGAAATTTCAAAAACTTGAAAATGCAAGAAACATTCTTATGGCTTTAACTTTGGCTACTGGTGTAAATGTTTCTTCAAAGTCTATACCTTCTCGTTAAGCATAACCATTACAGACAAGTCTAGCTTTGTTACTAATGACTTCTCCATTTTCATTCAAATTATTTTTGAATATCCATTTTGTCCCTATAACATTTTTATCATGAGGCCTTGGAACCAATTCCCAAGTATCATTCTTTTCAATTTGATCAAGTTCTTCTTTCATGGCCTTAACCCACCATTCATATTTACTAGCTTGATTCACATTTTGTGGTTCAATGGTGCATAATAAAGCTAGATAACTAGAATATCCTACAAGAGTTCTTCTTGTTTGTACCCCAGATTCTTTTTCTCCTAGAATTGGAGTTTCTGGATGATTCTTTTGAACTTACTTGGATGGAACCTTTTCTTTTTCTGATGTACCTTCTTTTGTTTCTTCATTAGTTTCTTCTTCTATATCTTTGCGAATTGATGTGGGAACGCATTCACCATCATCATCCTTTTTTGTTGATGTTCCCTGTTTGGGCCCTATGGGTGCTTCATCAATCACAACATCAATGAATTCAACAATTTTCCGAAATATCTTATTGTAACATTTGTATCCTTTAATTCTAGATGAGTAACCAAGAAGTATTCCTTCATCTTCTCTAGCTTCAAACTTACCAAGTTTTTCATTATTATTTTTGATGAAACATTTGCTTCCAAAGACTCTAAAATTCTTTATAGTGGGAGGCTTACCATACCAAAGTTCATATGCAGTTTTATCACTATTCACATGAACATGAGCCTTGTTGAGAATATTTATTGCGTTATGTGCAGATTCACCCCAGAAGGTGTCCGGAGTTCCAGACTCATCAAGCATAGCATGATCCATTTATTGAATAGTTCTATTCATGATTTCTGCCACACCATTTTGTTGAGGAGTTTTGGCTACATAAAATTATCTTTTTATGTCGTGTTGTTCAAAAAAGTCAAAGAATTCATCTGATATGTACTCTCCTCCTCGATTAGATCTGAGACATTTGATTTTTAGATCTACTTCATTTTCAACTAATGCCTTGAAGACTTTAAATTATCAAATGCTTCATCTTTGTGTTTCAAAAGACCGATCCAACACATTCTAGAAAAGTCATCAATGAATAATATATAATATTTTTCTCCACAAGGTGACTTTTTATTTATTGGTCCACACAAATGAATATGTATAAGTTCAAGAGGCTTACTTCTTGATCCTTCTTTGGCATTGAATTGAACTCTAGTTTTCTTATAGAATTGGCATGACTTACATATGGTACTTTCTGGTATGGTGATGTAGGGTAGATCACAAACAGCTTTGAGTCTACTTGATTTTCTTATTTGAGAAAAGCTTAGATGTCCCAACCTTCTATGCCATAACCTTTCAATATATATAGATTGCTCGGGGTTCTTGTTCCTTTTATTACGGTCTTTCCTGTGTCAAGTTCACGAACCACACATTATTGTGATCAGAATACCACTTCATTTCCTTGATCAAAAATTTGGCTAACACTCAACAAGTTATGCTTTAATCCATCAACACACATAACATTACCAGCTTTAACTTTTTCTTTTAGAAAAATAGAACCTTTACCCTTAATGACAGCAGGTGAGTCATTTCCAAAAGTGACATTCTTTTCTTTCTCTAAAGCATTGTATGAAATAAGTTTATCGTTATCACCTGTCATGTGTTTTGAGCATCACTATCAATGTACCATTGATTTTAATGTCCCTCTGCAAACAATGCTATGCCACAACTTTCATACTGTACCTCCTTCCTTTTCCATACCTTGGAATTTGTTGACAGTTGTTCGTTTTGAGATGTTGGCTGTAATTTGCTTCTGAATTCAAATTATTCATGACCAAAGTTATTGCAAACTGAGCATTCGATTTCATCTATACGAGGTAAGAAGATATTATAGGAGTTCTTCTTGACTCCTGTCTCATTCCTTTGTTTTTTGCTTCTCTAGTCATGATGATTTTGTATGCAACACATTGAATAACCTTATGACCAAAATTATGACATGAGAAACATTGTCCATTAAAGAAGAAATTTATGTGACCATAGAATCTTCTGGCGTTGTTTACCTTTTGACTAGATCTTCTATTTTTGTTCATCCTTAGATTGGAGTGAACATGATTTACCTGTGTAATGATTTTATTCTTTTGTTGAGAGCTGTAGTTTTGCTACATTACTAAAGCTTTGTTGACTGATTTTTGTTGTATTACAAAAGCTTTGCTGACAGGTTTTTGATGCATTTAGATAGCTTCTAGTGGTGGCTGAAGAATTTTCGGGCTGAGATGTTTCTCCAGTGTATCCAAGACCTGTCTTCATAAGAGGTGAGCATTGTACCTTGATAATTTCATCTAAGGTTTCAGATCCTTTAGCAAATCTAAGATTCAAGGTTTTTATTTTCTCAAGTTCCTTTCTTAGACTTACTACTTCACATTCTAACTTCTCATTATGCTTTTCCTTTTCTATGAGTCGATGCTTCAAAGTATCTATGGCTACTTTGTTTTCTTCCAAGAAAATTTTGAGTTGAGTAATTTCTTCAAGGAAATCATTTTCTTCTAATGCATCCACAAATTTAACATTAGACTCAAAAGCCATGAGTAATTTAAGATCTTGATCAGGTTCACCTTCATCACTATTTGACAAGCCATCGCTATCTTCTTGAGTATAATAACTTTTTCTACTATCAAACTGACTCCTATTAATTTTTCATAATCCTTCCCTTTGTCATGGTTGTCTTTATGAAGGCATTTAACATCATCATACCAACTCTACCACAATAAAAACATTTGAAGGGAAGCTTATCTCTAAACCTTCCAGTGCCCAGTTGAAGTTTCTTTACAAAGTTCACCCCATCTTCTTCAGATATGTATCATGATTCCTTGCGTTCCTCCTTTTATTTTCCCTTTGCGGATGCTTTAAATGTACCTTCTTTGACTTCTAAGGGACCTCCTTTCCTCATTTCAAAAGCAGATAGGATCCCATGAAGTTGAACAATAGTAGGAGTCTACAGATCCTACTTCTCTTCAATGGAAAAAACTTTTGACTCGAATTTCAGAGTTAGAGATCTTAAAATTTTCCCTACTAAAGTAGTGTCCTTTATTTCTTCACTTAGAATTTTCATGCGATTTACAATCTCATCTATACGAAGAAAGAAATTGGAAATACCTTCATCATTATGCATCATGAGAGTTTCATATTGAATTTTGAGAGTTTGGATTTTAGCACCTTTTACCTTGGTATCACCTTCATAACTTTGAATGATTTTGTCCCATATTTCTTTTGATATTTTTAGCTGCATAGCTTTGACAAATTTTGATTCTTTCAGACTTCCCAATAAAGCATTGACGTCTTTGGCATTGGTTTCATACGTCTTGTTTTTTGTTGCATTTGTGGGAACTGTCGTTGGATATTAGTAACCTCCTTCCACAATTGCTCAAACATCTACTACAAAAGACTGAAGATAGGCTATGGTTCTTGTTTTCCAATATATAAGATTATTTCCATTGAAAAGTGGTGGTCTGATAGATGTCAATCCTTCTTGATTTCTTATCTTGCGGGATCTTCCTTCAAGCAATCAAGATTCTTTTGAAGGACCTTATCTGATACCATTTGTTGCGAAAAATACTGAGAGGGGGGTGAATCAGTATTTTGAAAACTAATAATATTTTTTCCTTTCTGAAATGTATACGCGACTTTACTGAACCCAACTAGCATATATATGTAACTGTTGTAACAGAAACTAGCGTATGCCATGTAAACTTTGTAAAAAAACTAATTATTTTTCTGTTAAATGTTGAAATGCAATGTAAGAGATTTATCAAGAATTTTATAAGTAGTAAATAGGTGCAGTAAGAATAGAATAAAGTATCACACATAAATCACACATGAACACCAGGATTTAAGGTGGAAACCCAATGTGGGAGAAAACCACCGTTGTTGTCGTTTCAGTCTTCAAAACTTATTAATATCAAACACTACTTACTTTCTTGTACTAGTGTAAACTTATACTATTACGCAATCACCCACTTGATGAAGGCTACAACCTTCACTCGTTTTCCAACTCCTACTAGAAGGGAGCTCCAACCCCCTGATTTGATCAACAACTACTACTGGTAGGAAGCGTCAACATCCTCACTAAAGGCTCCAATCCTCAACAACATCCATGGCCATGTTTTATCAAATTTTCAGACTAGATCCAATATTAACACTTATGCTAAAAAACAATCATCAATCTCTAACACAACCAATCACTGAAACCGAAACAACTAATAGATAATCAAAACTTAACCAATCAACTAGAACAGTCAGATCACAGTAACCAGTACACAAAACTGAACTTAGAGTGCTTCATTAACACATAGAATAAACTGCAACCCTGATCATTTATTTTTCAAAATGTATATGCTACTTCACTTAAGGCAAACCTATGTGCATACGCTCTATTTTGGAGAGAAACCTGCGTATAGATTTTTAATATATTGAAAATTGAAAATTTGACCACTGCAACTTCTGAAAGGAAGATTGAATCACACTCAAATCTACTGCAACACTCGGAAACAATCACATGAGTATCTCTGATCTTCAATCACAATTAGCTAGTAATCTTAACATTCATCAATCAATTAACACCCAAATTCAACCTCATCATTCAATCAGATCTACTTCAGACATCATTACTTAACCCAGATCAACATGAGAACATCATTGATAGACATCAAAGAAACAACAACACTGATCAGGTTGATCAGTCATTTATGAACAAAAAATTCCTTACTTTATATATGTGACTTTGCATAAGTGAACCCATGTGTATATGCACTTTTCCCGAAACCAACCTGTGTATAGATCTGCAAATTTTGACCTATAATTGCACAAATCTTCAGACCTTCAAAAATACCAAGATCATAATAAGAAAACATAAAAACATGCGTGAATACTTAGATCCATTCAATCCTTGAATAGATCATACAATGAACAGTCATTTCAGGTCTCATGATCTTGATCCATCATTGTATCCATTGGTGCATAATTATTTCAGATCAACGTGATAATTATGGCCCTTACAATGAAAATACACTTCATATTGAAGTATTCATCAAAAAATCTTTCTCTTGCACACTTAGCCCTTTGATCTTCACTTCTTTATATAGATTATCCCTCATCCAATACCACGAGTCAAAACAACATTAGTGTCAATGGTAATCTTTGACATGATCAATATTCATTGTCACACTCATTACTATGGGTCAATACCATGGTAAGGACCCCTGGTATTTAGAATACCATGATAAAAAAACCATACACTACTTTCCTTCACTGAACGCATGTGCATACACGACTTGGCTTAATAGAACCCACATATAGTTCTTGAACTTCCAACTTTATTATTCTTCTGAACTAATTCCTCTAAATTGTCATGCATTCTGTCACATTTGTATTCATTTTGGTATCCTGTTTGTATTCATTATGTCACTTCTGAACTTACCTGTGAATTTTGTTATAAGTGATTTACCATCAAGGACAACGCATGTATCATAATTCCAACATTTTATCGTTTCACTTGTAATATATCCAAGATTAAAATATCTATGCTAGTTTATTTACAATTGTTCAAATATGGTAAGTAAGATATTTGTTTACATCATTGTGATTAAAAAAATGAGACATCAACCCTTTTATTCATATTATGTTATTAACAATGCATGGAGAGACAAAAACTTGGACATCCCCCCATAGGTAGCATCTAGCTTCTCCCAATGCAATTATAGGTGTCATCATAAGAAGAAAAGAAAATAAATAATGCATGAGTTAAATCTCCAAGAGATGTTTTAAGAGGAAATTGATATTACTGAAGGATGAATATGCCTAATAGAAATCCCTTGGTAAATCCCCTACTATAGCTCATGGAGATACAAATGAACATGTATACACAAATAATGACCTATTATATGTGAATCATTGACTTTCCTTTGCCAACTATTCAAACACAATTAATGAGAACCATAAAGTAGCCAAGAAATTTGTTCGTATTTAGTTCACTTCAGCCTAAGGGAAGAAAGACTAAAGCATATTAAAGTTGAATGAAAAATATCTAAGGGAATCTATGGTTAGCTGAGGTCCATGTTTAATTGAGGCCCTTGCTTCTCCAAAAGATGACAACTAACTATATCATTGTAGCTTATTGTGGTGTTTTAGGAAACTATCTGATCAAAAGAAGTGGACTCGTAACTCTAAGAGGGACACAAATTTATAACTTTATTGTAAAAGTTGTTTCAAATATTTGATATTGTAAAAAATTACAACAATGAAGCCAAGAAAGGTTAGATAAGAGAATGAATTTGTGGTTTCTCTACTATAAGTCCCAACACCACTAAGTTATTATCACAAATAGTTTCCACCATACCCAAAGCCCAAGTGCTCCTTTAAAGGAACTAACTTCATGAACATTATTAAATATATTTTGATCAAACATGATCATGTTGTGAGACAAACATACGTATAGTAAAATTTGGGAAATGCAATGGATTGAGTAATTCTCCAAGTCACAATTTAGAGTAACATGAAGAGAGCTGAGAAGGAAATAGAATATTAACATATATACATCTAACTATGAAGTATATGCCCATATGGACATGATCATATATATTAACAAAACGAACCATAAATATGTACAAAGAATCATCTCATTGACTTGTTAGAAGGGATACATACCACTAGCATGAATCAGAGACCAAAAATCTACATCTTCTGCATGCCTATTATACTTGGACCACAATGGATGGGAATTGATCAAATGATTTAAGGAAAAGTACAACCATCCTATAAACTTGTCAATTGTAAAATATTTACTAAGAATATACTATGCACATGGTAAGCATGACATCAATTTCTCTTCTCTAAATATTATTTATATCAAACTATAACTAACAAAATACAATAGAACTTTTAATTGCCCGTTGAACTAGCTACAATAGTTAAGTGCTTTAAGATTCATGAAGTTTTTGGGATAAATACCCCAAGATGGAATCCTACGTTTCATGCCTCATTCAATGTCCATACTGGGTCAGGGATTATAATCAACACCAACAATTTTGCACCACCTACCATCCTCAAATGTAGGGAAGTGCCTAGGAGTTTCCTTGTGAGTTTTTCCTTTGGAAAAAATGAAAATAGAAGCTTTTAATATGAAATATAATAAATTTTATAGCTAAATGTTTCAATTTTTATGCTTGTTAATGTTGGGGGCTAGCAACAAGCTTTAAGTTGAACATATATCCCATACAAAATTATTTCTACAACTTCTGTGGAAATGATATTAACAAATAACATTAAGTTGTAAACCTGCAATTTTTGGCAAGGAAAATGTCCTTGGAGGGTTTGGCCAAAGACATTACATATACACACTTTCCCTCAAAAAATCCACCTTTGTACTATAGATGTTTTCCCCTTTTCTTTGTTTTGGTGGACACTTCTAAAATCATCCCAAGCAAAGTTGTGTAAAGGAGTTACAATCATGAATGATAGGTTTGATAACATCATATGCCAATATTTATCCATTGAATCATTGTCTAGCAGTAAGGTGGATTTATTGTTGTAACCAGCCTAGATCCATCTTAACGCTGGATTTATCAAACACCAGAGGGATCAAATATATCGAGGTGAAAACCTCTTTTTTGATTGAAAAACTTGATGAAAGGTTGCACGTCGAGAGATTTGATCCCTCTTGGTGCTTGATAGATCCAGGGTTAAGATGGATCTACGATGGTTATAGAATACTAAATAATATCTGTTGAAGATAATGGAGAATATCCTAGAATAGGTTGAGTTGGTTCATGTAACCTCAGGATAGGAATTAGTTTCTATTTCTTAGGATGTTGTTCTAACTTCCCTAAAATCATGTTTTTCTATTTAATGTGTAATGTGCATGAACAATGTAGTGTGTTCTACAGAGCTAGACTCTCCTAGTTCAGACTCTGTTTCATAGAGATGATTAGTGGGTTTTAATTCTTTAATACAAACATTGCCATTTTTATCATGGTATCAGAGCGTCAGGGCTGAGGAACCTGTACACTGGCTGGCGGGTGTCATTGAACAAGAATCATCATTGTCTTGAGGTGTATAACTACGATGAAACTGAAATCGTCGCAAGTTAAGAGCAGTGTCATTGCGACGAGTGCATTGTAGCTCCTTCATGCATATTTTTTATTTTGGCCGTCGCAGGTATTCCATGTACAACTGTGACGATGTCGCAGATAAGTCATGTACATCTGCGGTGATCCTGTAAATCATAAAAGCTGCATGGGGAAGCTAAGAACAAGGCTGTAGTTGACAATAGAAGTTTGTCTGGAGGTTGTGAAGGAAGCCACGGTGATCAGTGGGTGTGCTGTGAGATCAAACAACATTGAAGATCAGTGATCTATCTCTGTCACAGATCTGGGGTAAAACTAACATCTTCTTTTACCTGTTGAAACTTTTTCTTCTAAATTTCCAAGATGAATAACAATATGTTTGAAGCATGCTTGAATGAGCATAACAAGCTCGATGGTTCCAATTATGCAAATTGGAAATTCAAGATGCAGAATCTGCTAGACATGTAGAGTGCTTGGACAATTGTGACGGATGAGCCAAAGCCTGCGGTTGGATCAACATCGATCCCAGATTGGGAGAAGTGAGAAGGTAAATCAAGGACGTTGTTGAAGATGTTAGTGAAAGACTGCATCATACCACACATTAGAGAATGTAAGATAGCTAACGAGATCTGGGGAATTCTGAAGGAGTTGTATGAGATAAGGAATTCAAATCATCTTCTGTTCCTCAAGAGTAAGATCCTAGCCCTGAAGATGGAGGAGAATGAAACAATTGCTTCATTCGTAGCTAGGATCAAAGATCTGAAGAACAAATTGGTAGACATTGGTCATACAGTTGACGATATAGATCTTGTAACAATTACCATGAATGGTGTCACTGATGATTAGCAAATGCTCATCACTAGAATAAATGCCAGAGAGAAGATCCCAAAATTTGAAGAGCTAACAGGAATACTGATGCAGGAAGAAGAAAGAAGATTGAATCTGAATCCCCAGAGTGCCAATCTTGCATTAATGGCAAAGAGAAACTTCTTCAAAGGGAAAAGAAGTCCACAATAGCAAAACAGAGCAAAATCACACAAAAGACCGATTCAGACCCAAGGTATGCATCCGAATAGAAACTACTTTGAAGCTAAATGTTTTTACTGTGGAAAACTGGTTCATATTTCTAGGGAGTGCAGGAAGAAGAAATATCATGAAGAACAAAAAAAGAAGAAAAGGCATGCAGGTCATCTCGTGAATGACAATCATGTGCAGAATTTCAAATTGTTCATGGCAGATCATGACGAGAATGTTGATGCAAACATCTAGTATGTAGATTCAGGAGCATCAACACACATGATAGGGAACAAGCATTGGTTCGAATATTTTAAAGAAAACAATGAAGGAGCACAGATTTACCTAGGTGATGATAGAAGTCATCAAATCAAAGGGCGTGGGAAAGTTTCTGTCATTCTACCTAATGGTAATATCAAACAAATTCATAATGTTATGTATGTGCCTAGTGTAACAAATAACTTGATTTCTGTATCCATGATTATAGATCAAGATCTGAAAGTTGAATTATTTAAATCTAAATATTATATTAAAAATATGCTAGATGGCATGAAGACAATTGCTATAGGAATCTGAACAAGAGGACTGTACAAGTTGGGTGTAAGACCTACACCAGTTCAAGCTTTGACAGCAATGAGCTTGACTACAGAAGAGATATGGCATTAGAGATTTGGCCACATCAACTTCAATGATTTGCTATTACTACTATAGAAGGAAATGGTAAGAGATCTTCCTATGTTAAAGCAAGTACATAATGATTGCGATGTCTGTACATTAGGAAAAATGCATAGAGAAGAATTCCTTGTTCAAGTAGAAAAGAAACGGAAGGATATACTTGAATTAGTGCACACAAACCTTTGTGGACCCATGCAGACAAAATCATTAGGAGGTGCGCTGTATTTTCTACTATTTATTGATGACTATACGAAGTTTTCTTGGGTGTATTTCTTAAGTAAGAAGAGCCATAGATTCGAATACTTTAAGAAGTTTAAAAATATGATTGAAAGACAAACAGGGAAACAGATAAAAATTCTTTGTTCCGATCAAGGGGGAGAATACAGGAAGGATGAGCTTATCAGGTATTGTAAAGATCATGGAATTTCATATCAATTCACAGTACCCCATACTCCACATCAGAATGGAGTAATAGAAAGAAATAATAGAACACTAGTGGAATGTGTTAGAAGCATGTTGAAAGGTAAGAATCTTTCGAATGGTTTTTGGGTTGAAACAGTGAATACTGCAGTTTATTTGAAAAATACGAGTTCTACAAAGAGTCTTGAGTCTAAAACTCCTTATGAAGCATTATATGGATTTAAGCCTGCAGTAAAACACTTAAGAATATTTGGATCTAACGCATTTGCGCACATTCCAAAGGAAGATAGAAGAAAATTAGATTCAAAAGCCATCAGATGTTCCTTTATAGGCTATTTCTCACAGTATAAAGCTTACAGATTATTTAATCCCTCTACTCACAAGATTTTTGTTAGTAAAGATGTCAAATTCGAGCAGGATCATGAAGAATCCGATGAGCACAACGAGGAATGGGACATTCTGTACTTGATGGAAGAAGACGCAGAGAACAATCATGGTCAGCATCAGATAAAGGCAGAGGATGAACAACAACAACAACAACAAAAACAACAGTAGCAACAATAGTAGCAACAAGAAGAAAAATAAAATAATGATCAAATAAGGTTTGAAGCCACCCCACCACTTAGGAGATCAGGTAGGAAAGCTCAATTTCTTGCAAGATATAAGGAAATTTCTTTTATAACTAGTATGATGAATGTGGTTGAAACTTCTAGTTATAAATAAGTAAATGAATGTAGTGAATGGAAAACAACCATGGAATAGGAATATGATTCAATAATCAGAAATAACACTTGGGAATTGGTTGAACTTCCTAGAGGAAAACAAACCATAGGTTGTAAATGGTTATATAAGCCGAAGATTAATGCAGATGGAACCATAGGAAAACTAAAAGCTAGGTTGGTTGAAAAGGGGCACTCACAAAAAGAAGGGATAGACTATGAAGAAACCTTCTCCCTTGTAGCTAAATCGAATACTATCAGAATGTTAATTGCTTTAGCTACTAAGAAATAATGGATGATACACCAACTAGATGTAAAGTCTGCATTTTTGAATGGAGAACTAAAAGAAGAGGTTTATCTATAACAACCAGAAGGGTTTGTCTAGAAAGAAAAAGAACATTTAGTCTGTAGATTGAAGAAATCACTTTATGGACTAAAACAAGCTCCCAGGTCTTGGTATGAAAAGTTTGATTCATTTTTTCTACAAGCTGGCTATGATAGAAGTAAAAATGACCTGAATCTTTACACCATGAAATATGAACAAGGGCGCGTAGTGTTGATTTCGTTGTATGTAGATGATTTGATCATTTTAGGTGATGCTACATATCTAATCGATGAAAGCAAGCAACAAATGTCATAGGTGTTTGAAATGAAACACCTCAATGAACTCAGATACTGTTTAGGTCTTGAGATCTGGAGAGATTCAAGTCAAACATTTTTGTCCCAAGCAAAGTATGTCAAAGTCCTATTAGAAAAGTTTAGGATGGATCAGTGTAAGCCTACAACGGTACCATTGCAGCAGAACATCAAATTGCAGTGTGAGGATGGCTCAAACGTGGTGGATGCAACACTTTACAGACAACTGGTTGGGAGTCTAATTTACCTAACCACCACCAAACTTGATTTAGCTTATGTAGTCAGTGTGCTAAGTAAAATTATCTCTAAGCCACTTGAAAGCCATTGGAACGCAGCGAAAAGTGTTTTGAGGTATCTACAAGGTACTATAGATTACGGTGTTATTTACACTGACTCCTCTGATGTTACATTGGCAGCATTTGCAGATTCAGATTGGGCTGGAAACGTAGATGATCATAGATCTATAATAGGTTATGCATTTAGCATTGGATCCGGGGTGATCACATGGAGTAGAAAGAAGCAGAACACAATCTCTTTGTCCTCAGCGGAAGTAGAGTATCAAGCCATGTGTGTAGTAAAGTGTGAGGTAGTTTGGTTGTGGAGACTTCTCTAGGATGTTGGGGAAGAAGAGATAGACGCAACAACAATCAGATGCGACAATCAGAGTTAATTCAAACTTGCCAATAATCTGATGTTTCACAAAAAAACTAAACATATTGATACACAATTCCACTTTGTCAGGGAGAAAGTGCAATCCAAAGAAATCCATTTGGAATATTGTAATACATGTTGCAAACATTTTCAGTAAGACTCTTGGAAAGGTTAAGTTTCGAATGTTATGGGAGATGTTAGGCATATTTTTGAACCCATTCTCCATTAAGGGGGAGTGTTGAAGATAATGGAGAATACCCTAGAATAGGTTGAGTTGGTTCACATAACCTCAGGATAGGAATTAGTTTCTATTTCTTAGGATGTTGTTCTAACTTCCCTAAAACCATGTTTTTCTATTTAATGTGTAATGTGCATGAACAATGTAGAGCGTTTTGCAGAGCCAGACTCTCTTGGTTCAGACTCTCTTTCGTAGAGCTGAACAGTGGGTTTTAATTCTATAATACAAACATTGCCATTTTTATCAATATCTATATTTGTATTTATGTCTCTTTCTTATTTCCTCTCTCTATATCACCTGCAAAAAATACACACTCTATCTCTGTATCTATCTCTCTCTTCCCCTTCTCTCTCTCTCTCTCTCTCTCTCTCTCTCTCTCTCTCTCTCTCGCTGTCCTCTCTCCCTCAATAGCTCTCCATCTCTCCCTTGTTACTCCCTCTCTCTCTCCACGTTTCTCTTTCTCTATATATTTCTTCTTCCCTCCCTCTCTCTCCCCATCCAACTCCATCTCTCTCTTGAGTCCTCTCTCTCCCTTTCTCTCTCACCTCCCTCTATCCATCACCTGATCACTCTATCTCTCTCTCTCTCTCTCTCTCTCTCTCTCTTCCCTCCAAATATGTCACTATCTCCCTCCCTGTCTCATTCTCTCTCTCCCCTCCACCTCTGTCTCCCTCTCTTCCCCTTCTCTCCCTATCTCTCTCATCTCCTCTTCTTTTTGTTCCCTCCTCTCCTCTCTCTCTCACTCTTTCTCAATCTCTCCTTTGTCATTCCCTCTCTCTCTCCACCTTTATCTCTCTATGTCTTTGTTCTTTCCTCTCTCTCCCTCTCTCCTTCTCTCTCTTCCTTCCTCTCTCCCACTTCCCTCTCTCTCACCCCCCATTACTCTCTCTCTCCACCTCTATCTCTCTATGTCTTTGTTCTTTCCTCTCTCTCCCTCTCTCCTTCTCTCTCTTCCTTCCTCTCTCCCACTTCCCTCTCTCTGCCCCCATTACTCTCTCTCTCCACCTCTATCTCTCTCTTCCCCCCCCCCATTACTCTCTCCTCTCTCTCTTCTCTTCTCTCTCTCTCTCCCCTTTCGAACTCCACCCCCCGGCCACCTCTCTCTCTTAGATTAAGATATCATTGTCTGTTTAAGAAAATAATTTAAATTTAAAAAAACTCAATTCAATCACCTCAAAGAATACAATAGTGAAACATAAAAGAATCAATGCCCTATATTTCCTTATGTGTAGGTCACTTTCTTGTTAAGATGGCTCATGCAGTTCTTAAACTAAATATTTATATTTATATAATTATCACATTTTTATATGTGAAAGTATTCTTATTTTTAATTTTATTAAAACCTTATTTAATACTTGATTTAATTTCTATGGGAATATTTTTAGTAGTAGTGAGGATAGAGGGTTTAGATATATCTCAAAAGTAATTATAACCTTTTACCTCTTAGGTTTAATTAAAAAATGATATATAACTAATTTGAAATAAAATATTTATAAAATATTCTTATTGTGTAATCATTTATGGTTTTTGGGCATGTGGTATTGATAAGGCATGGCATTAGCTCATGGTATTATAAAAAAACCTATTTAAAAGTTAATAATATCCATGGTAAAGTGGGGGTGAATGTTCATGATTAAAAATTGTGTCAGATTGTTATAAAATATTTTGATTGTGAAATAAGTTATGAAGTTTTAGCATGTGGTATTGATAAGCCATGGTATTGACCCATGATATTGTAGCAAATCCTATTCACAAGTTCATAATTTCACTGACAAAGTGGGGGTGAATATCCATGGTTAAGAATCTTGTTATATTGTTATAAAATATTTTGATTGTGAATTTATGAAATAAGTTATGTTTTTGAGCATGTGGTATTCATAAGCCATGGTATTGGCCCATGGTATTGTAACAAAGTCTATTTACAAGTTAATAATATCCCTAGTAAAGTGGGGGTGAATATCCATGGTTAATAATCTTGTCGTATTGTTATAAAATATTTTGAATTTGAAATAAGTTACGATATTTGGGCATGTGGTATTAATAAAGCATGGTATTGTAACATATTTACAAGCTAATAATATCGATCCTAACATGGGGGTGAATATCCATGATTAAGAATCTTGTCATATTGTTATAAAAAAAATTGATTGTGAAATAAGTTATGGTTTTTGGGCATGTAATATTGATAAGCCATGGTATTGTAACTAAACCTATTCACGAGTTAATAACAAAATCAAAATATAAAAAAAATGTTTTTTTTTTTTTTTATTACTCAACTTTTTTATTATTAATTGAGCCAACATTTAAATGTTTACACTCAAAGTGGGTTGATATTAATTTTAACTTTTTATTTATTACTTTTAACTTTTTGTTTATTACTTTTAACATTTT
>APFE031681004.1:26187-104768 GCA_000404065.3 Pinus taeda
CCTTGCTTCGTTTATCCAATCTAGTTGGATAATAGAAATAGCACAAAACAATGCTTCCACATCCTCATCCTTTCTTGAGAGTGCATCTGCAACAACGGTTTTCTTCCCTTTTTCGTAGATGATTTCAAAGTCATAACCTAACATATTTGTGACCCATTTTTTCTGTTCTTCTAAAGATAATCTTTGTTCTAAAAAGAATTTAAGACTATCATGATCCATTTTTACCTTGAAGTGTCTTCCCATTAGGAAAGGCCACCATTTCTTAAGTGCCCATAGTATTGCAAACATTTCCTTCTCATAAATAGCTTGCTTGAGATGTAGCCATAAAAATACCCAATCACCTACATCAAAACATTTTTCACTGTGATGTTGATCTACCTATTGTTTCATTCAATTTTGCACCAAAGTGGCATTATCCTTTAAAAGTTGGAGAGCTTGTCCTTGATGCTCGATGTGGTCCTTCACTGCTTGAATCTTTTTCTTCTTGATATGTCCTTCTATCTTGAGAGTTTGAAGAGTGGTAATTTATTCCAATGCATTACAAGATATGGTCGGATTCATTTCTTGATGCTCAATGTGATATTTCACTTCTTGAACATTTTTCTTCTTGATATGTCCTTCTATCTTGATAGTTTGAGGAGTGGTAATTTTGTCCAATGCATTACAAGATATGGTCAGATTCATTTCTTCTTTCTCGATGTGATCTTTCACTTCTTAATCCTTTTTCTTCTTGATACATCTTTCTATATTGAGAGTTTGAGGAGTGGTAATTCTTGCCAATGTTTTACAAGATATGGTTGGATTCATTTATTCTTTCTCGATGTTATCTTTCAATTCTTGAACCTTTTTCTTCTTGATATGTCCTTCTATCTTGAGGGTTTCAGGAGTGGTGATTCTTGCCAATCCTTTACAAGATATGGTCGGATTCATTTCTTCTTTCTCTGGGGTTGGTTCCTGGTGTATGTCCTCTTCTTTTGACATTTCTCGATCCTTTTCTTCCTCCTCTTCACAATCAATCTAAAATAATTTCTTCTTAGCACAATTATGACCTTTAATGTATTTTTTATCACTTTTGTAACAAAGTCCTTTTGCTCTTTTTTCTTCCAATTGTTTTGGTGTCAACCTTGTAGGTTGTGGAAGGCTAGGAGAAACAACACTTTCATATTGATAGTTGTGAGGGGTAGAATTACTTGTTGCCATAATTTTTCTTTCCACTTTCCTTGCCAACCTGAACGCCTTCTCCAATGAATCAGGTTCCCAAATACGAAACTCATGTTGAATGTTATCCTTTAAGGTCCCTATGGAGACATCAATCCTCAGCTTCTCTGGAATACCGTTTTCCCTTATATTCAATTTTTGAAAGTCCTCAATGTGCTTTTCCATTGAACACTTTTGTTTAAGGTTTGTCAATTGGATAAAGAAGGTGTTTCTCTTTGTATCCTCATAATTTTATATCATTTCCTCTTTGAAAATTGACCACATAACAAGTGATTTATGAGAACAAAGCCCTTTATACCATAAAAATTGATCTGGTTCTAAATATGAAGAAGCAATTCGTACCTTTTGTAATAGTTACACCTCATGTAGACCAAAATATTGCTCCATCTGTAGTATCCAATTTATTGGATCCTTACCATCAAACTTCCTCATATCGCCTTTTCTTGATTTTATGAGCTTGATCTTGAAATTATTGTAACTGTGTAATTTCGGATCTTCCAGTTCTGAAATCATGATCTGCAATAGCCTTCTATGTCTTGTTTCTAATGCCACCAATTAAATCAAAATTGGACTCTCCAAGAAAGAGTTATGGACAATCTCCCAAGATGACCTGATTATATACCTTTTTAAAAGAGCGAACTTGTATGAAGTGCCACATGTCACTATTTAAACCTTAGGTTCTGAAAATTATATCCAAACAAAAAAAAAGTTCATCCTATTTCTATAAATTCTTACGAAATTTCAATCTAATGCTCAAAGAGAAATTTATGATGATTTTCCCAAGGTCACCTGTTTAGGATGTAATTCGGGAGTCTGCACAAACCCTAAATTCCTCAGATCATATATCTGAAAATATAGCAAGAGAAGATCTGAAATTTGGACCTGAGGTTCAGCACAATTGTGTCTCAAATGGTTTTCTTTTTTGGCTTCTGAAATGTTTCAGAAAAAAAGGTATAGTGAAAATGCCACGGTGACCTATTTGGAGCAGCAAAACCCTAGAATCCAAAGCTCTGATACCAAATGTTGTGAAATTAACTCACAAAAAAATAGAAAAGATAGATGAACACCTTAGAAATAAGCCTCTTAGAGGGGTCAACCTCCTTTACATTACACAAATGAACAATTCTTAGATGATACAAATGACAAGACCTCCTTTCTATATATAGTGGTCTAAGGGGCCATAATATAATTAGAGCCAACATAACAATAATAATGTAAGGGCACAATAATAACAATAGTGGGCCTCTATGGGGCACAATAATAACAATATGGGGACTACATGGGTACAACAATATAATGAGGGGGTTGTACTAATAACAATAAGGGTTTACACTAGTAGTATAGGGGCCTAACAAAAATTGTTTACATACTTACATTACACCTACACATCTACCCTATATTGGGTTGTAGAGCACCAAAGACATGGATTCACACCTTGTGAGGATTTCTCCCCCATGATAACTCAATAAAGGCCCAAGCTTATATGGGATGCAATAAAGACATGGATTCACCCCTTGCGAGGCTTTATCCCCCATGATAACTTAATAAAGGCCCAAGCTTATATGGAACAAGTGGGCAAAACCCAATGTAAGCCTTGGGTGAATTTTGAAAGATAGGAATGTGACAACCTGTTGATGTTTGTACCTTGTGTAGGTACTTCTACAAAGGCATTAACATCTGTTCATACATTTTGAGGTTGATTTAACCATTCAATGGTCAATTTAATATATTATACATATTAATGTTAATTCAAGTTTGGGCACCCTACTTCATTTTGCACCTTTTCACACTTGAAGGGGTTAGTTGGAGGTTGATTGAGAAATTCTAATGGAACAATCCAATATTCAAAACATTTCAAGGTTTTCATGCATTGTTCCATTGTTTATTGGAGGATGGAAAACATTTATAAGGCACATCTAGAATAAGGAATTGACTTGCAAACTTGAAGAAGGTTTTTGAGAAAATGACAATCTCTCTTTCAAGCATAGCTAGAATATTGGATCTTTTGAAATATAAATGGCACAAATGTGCTAAAATTTTAATATCACTCTAAATTTATTTCAACATAACACATAAATGTAGATTACATCTAAGACTAGTGATATTACATACTAGTTGAGGGTAGCAATGGACATGTTGAACTCTATTATGGAAAAATTTAAATATTACGAGGAGACCATAACGATATTGAAATGAGATGTTTCCAATGGTAGATAGAAATATGAATGTGTGTACTTACTTATGTGAAAGAATTATTATTAATGTGATATTGCGAAAAAATGACAAGAGTGCTTTAGTATCTAATGATAACAAAAGGACAAGATTAAATCTAAGAAATCTACTTGTGGGCTTCAACTGAAAAAATCCACTATGCACACAACCAACATGGAAAAGAAGAACACAAATGTAACTATTTTAAATGGTGACAAAGGTATGGAAGAATTGAACGTTCACACATGTAATATTCTTGATGATGTGAAATTTTGGAAGTTAATAACAATAGATGCCAGTTAGTGCCTAATGGAGTTACATGGGTGATAGAATATAATTCAAAAAAATATCAATGTGTGACTCAGCAACATTTATCTACAAAAAATTGTAATGCTTATATTGATCTCGTAAATGGCACTAGTATTACATATTGCTTAATAAACATACTAGGATTGCATCTCTTACAAACTTGAATCGTAAGATCCATTCTTCTTAATGAAGCTAAGGTATGTGGTATGTATACAAATAAATGATAAAGAATGAGAATGAAGGTCTGAGGGCCTTCCTCATTCATGGTTATCTCCTTGGATACATGAAATATCATACTAAAGGGGAGTTTTCCTTAATATTACTATTCACATAGACCTTCAAGGTTCATGGAAGTAATGCCTTACCATATAAGCTCACCAAAAGATTCAAGTATGCTTCCTTAACCTCAAAATTAAATCAAGTTTGATTTTAGTTGATTAGCAATGACCTATCTTATGGTTGGTTTAAAAAGGATCAAGAAATAAAGGTTTTAGGGATAGCCTCTTGGCTTCCTAGGGTAAATAACCTCTTAAATTCCCATATTACATAAAAAGGAAGCATGATCAACCATATATTGTTTTGGAGTAATATGAAATTTATGATTTGAAAAATTGGCATCTCCAATTCTCGTTTTTCGGGTCAATTTGGAATAAGATTCCTATTGGTCAAGCTTATTTATATAGCATAACCAAGTCTCAAACTTAAGTTAAGTACTTATAATAAGCCTTATATTATTGGTGGTAGGCTATGAGCAAGAGTGGCTTGATATCCTTTGAGTGAATGGGTGCACTATCATTCTATATATATAATAGTATATTTATATATAATCCACCAGACACAGACACACAGACCACAGACACACACACACACACACACACCCACAACACACCACACAGCACAACACACACACCCACACACACACACACACACACACAGAGAGAGAGAGAGAGAGAGAGAGAGAGAGATGAATGTGTGTACTACACATCTTACCATAGGTTCGTTAGAACAGGTTGGAGTAAACAAGGAAAGGAAAGACATGGTGAAAGTGAAGGAATAGGATGGATTGTCTTCATAACTCAATGAGTTAAACCCTTGTCAAAAAACCTTGAATGACCTATGGTGTTATTTAGCATTGATGTAAGGTTAATGACCTCGATTGCATTCCTTTGACATGGAATGGGCCTTGTACAACCCTTGATTTTATAATCAAGACAAGGATAGGACTACCTTCACTCGAGCATCTTGTGGAATGTAATGTGAAATGTTGCATTGAATTGATATTTAGCCAAATGAAAACATGTTCTCATCATATCCGCAACCATGTATTGCTTATGGTAATTATAACCACACCTTAGCTTTAATTGATGGTGGTAAGTAATATTATTTCATTAAAAGGGATTACATGATTTTGTTTTTCAATAAGAACTTGAAATAGGTATGAGAAATATGATATAATAACCTATTTCCTTTATCCTTGCATGCCTTGGTATTACAAGGATTGATAATCATCATTCTCACAAGGCATCAGAGGCAGGTGAAATTATGAGAAAAGGGGGAAACATATATGTACCAAATTATTATGGTTAAACATCATTAAGGTATGCTGCGAAATCTGGGCACACCCATATTTTTTATTGTCATCTAGAAGGAAAAGAGCCAGGGGAAGGGAAATATATCAAAATGTAAATGGGCTAATTAGGAAGGAAAATGACCTGAAAATTTTATATTCTCCTTATGTGAATCATGGTGGCGGAAATGCTCAAGTAGAGGAGATTGAAAGTATGCAAAAATAACACATAATAGGAACTGATTCAATCAAATCCTTCCACATGATAGAACCCTTCGAGGACTTCCATGGACACCTGTACTAGTCTTTGATTGACAAATTCTATATTAAATGATATTCTATTATAAATAAGATGGAGCTCAAATCTATCTAAGGATTTTCTCCCTACATTGCTATTCATTGTTGAATTGATAGGGAAACCCCTCTAATCCTATTTGAACTTCTTGTAGAAGGGGGAAGTGATGGTACAAACAATTATATGTGAGGCTTCCATCATTGCTCTCTTTTCTTTTGTTTCTAAAATAAAATTCCAAAAATATGTCAATGCAATAGTTGTTCTTATATATGTAGGGGAAAAATGGGAGAATTGACAGTGGTGACTTGGTTCATGTACTAATCATGCTTGCTTGATAAATATCACAATCAGATCAAGGCCAATATTAGGAAGACCTGAGTTACTTTTTTGTGTGTTTGCATGTTAAACTTCAAACTATGGTATTCATATTTTTTACTAAGAAACAAATAACTCTAAACAGAGTTAATTTAAAACTTGAAAGCTTCAATCAAAACAAGAAAGATGAGCTACATTAGTTTACAAACACATATTGCTAGAAATTATGAATAACAAAAACACTCAAAATCACTAAGAGTACCCAATCATGTAAATATATCCTTTTCCCTAAGTTTCCCTCATCTCATCATTTTATGTTCCCTAGAGATTGAAAATCAAAGTTTATAAGTGTTGGAAAATAAATATATACTAAAAAAATAAAATATTCTTCAAAACAATTATGGATGCCTGTGCCCTAGTGGAAGTTGTGTTAGTTCACCTACCTCATAAATGCCTTGTCTTTGTGTACGTGCACCTGTGCAAGACAAGATTTGTTCATATTAAAAACATTTTTTTAGCAACAAACATTAAATATAAGGTATACTTGAAAACACATGAAATAAATAAAATCAAATGTACCATCTCCTTGGGCCTTAGTTTCCATCATCTCATCATTTCTTGTAAACTGAAAAGTGAAAATCAAAGTAAATATATATCTTTGGGAATTTAGAAATATACTAAACATAATAAATTATTATTAAAAATATTTATTGATACTTGTGTCATTGATTGAAAAGGTGTAGGTATGATCTCCTCAATCATTCCTTGGTTTGTCCCACTAACTTGAAAATTGAACATAAAATGTAAGAGTCACACCATAAAATTTATGTGACTTAAATTCATTCACAATTTCAAGAAAAAATATATATATACATAGTAATACATGTGTTTCTCTTACATCAACATGTTCATGATGCAATAATTGTCCCATGGAGTTGAAGTATTCATCATTTAAAAATGATGAAAACTGATTAAGTTCAAATAAATATATATGTACGTGATATTTGGAGACAAAATGTATACACAGTTCAACATAATAAATTTATGTAACATGCATTATATCTAATCTTGTAAATGTAATTTTTTAGTTCATTAATCATAGATTGCTAGAACATACCTCGCCAATGCTTTAAATGTCATGAGCCATGAATTGTTCACAATGATCTCTACAAGATGATGCATATCGCTTGAGATTTGATCAATCCATATCTCTCAACAAGTCATCTGAAACACTGAAAAATGGTGGAATCTGCTCCTCACTCTCTTAACGCTCCCTCTTCCCTAAGCTAGCTGTCACCCCTCCCAAAGCAGCTTGAATAAAATCCATAATCTACTCCCTTACCTAAGTTTTTCGATTGGATGTAACAAGAAGTTCATTTGGAAGTGAAACCACTTTAGCTAGTCGAGGTGCTAAACTAGGTGTTGGAGCCCTAAATCTAAGATCTCACATAGCATCAAGTTGTTCTTCTAATTTTTATGGTATGTTCTATGTTTGCAAAAATGACCTCAATGTCTTATCATCATTGATAATAATTGCAGATATAACATCAACAATACATACAAGAAGATATGAGATGATTTAATTACAACTGAGGGTCCCAATTACATACCTAGGTAGGTACCCATTCATGAATGGTCATGTCCTTGGAGACATGACTCTTCAACATTAATTATTAGTTAATTATTCATTATTTATGATTTTTTACTATATATCATTTATATATATATATATATATATATATATTTATAGTATATATATTATAAATATGTACCACACACACACACACAACACACACACACACTACAACATACTATATATATAATATACATATATTAGATATATATTATGTATATTGTATATATATATAATATATATATATTATATATTATATATTATATATATATATATATGTATTATATATTATATATATTTTATTAATATAAGTCTTATATATATATATTTATTTACATATATATGTTAATAATATACATGTATATTATATATCTATATTATATACTGTATAATATATACATATATACATGCTTATATAATATATATATATATATTATATATTATAATATAATATATATTATATTATATATTATATATATGCTTCTAGGATGGGGAATTAGCCCCTAGTTTCACTCTTTAACACGTTCATATGTACAACCTTTTCCAACTCCATAGAATTTGGATCCCATATCTATATAATTGGGGTCATGTGGCCTTGAAACTCGGCATACAACATCATTGAAAAATATTGTGACACCTATCATTGTTGTGGAACTTCTCGTATGCATACATGAACTTCTCATAAATGAATGGTGCAATATTCGGATGTTTATTTTGCAAACTTCATACATTTTTTGTATTTAGGTTGCAAGAGAAGTAATGGCAAGGCCATTTCTTTAGTGACCCTAATTTTCACTTCATTATAAGAGTGTCTACCAATAACTATTGATCTACTCCTTCGTATCATGTAAGAAATCATTGGTTGATTATCCAACCCCATGATGCATCTCTATGAGACTCTCCAATCTCTGCAAAACTATTTGGAGACAATCTCGAGTAGGGCTAGAGAGATTGCTGATTTCTAGCTCATTGTGCAATCTTATGGAATGCTCCCTCATTCCATAAACAATAAGCAAGGAGGTTTTTTATTCCCAAGGAATCTCCTTAGGAATATCTCCAGGATGGGTGTAAATGACGTAGGAGCATCCAACTAGGGGTGAACAAGAGGAAGTGTTTGTCTCATAGGTTGATAGGTTCACAGCTCATTGTACCTGAGTTTTTTTTTAATTTTCTTAGTTACTAGCATTTAGGACATGTTAGCAAGTTCTGTTTTGTTTTTGTTATGATGTTTTTTTTTTAAAGAAAAAAAACTTTCTGTTTTTAAATTAATTCCAGAATTTAGACAAACGGAAATTAATAGCTACTCATGGTAACTACATGTAATTGTTGATAGTTTTTAAAATTGTTCAACAAATCATACAAAAGGAAAAAATGAAACATTGTAAGGGTTGATTTCCACTACAGCAGAAGAAGAATAGAAACATACAAGATATTTTCGAAATTATCTGAGTCCATTTGCAACAAGATTATATTTCCTTTCTATTCTTAAAATGAATTGAGTGTATTTCTAAATAGAGACAAGAATTGGCAGATTAATCTTTTTAACATGCATCTAGAATATCAGAGTCAGCAAAACAGAGATCTAGTGGAAGCGTTATAACAAACCCATAGAAGAAACAATTGTCGAAGAACCAACGATTATTCACAACAACTACCTACAGTTCCTAAAGGGCATTGAGCACGTGATAAAGAAAACTAACAAAGGGTTTCATAACAACCACAACCAAATTTCCAACGAGAAGAAAACATCTACGACTAGGTACCACATAAATTCATATGCATTACTTTTCCTTGCAAATATTTTTTGAAGAAAATCTACAAAGGTATTTAAATTCATTTACAGTCCAAAGTTAGGACACGTTCATATTACAAAATAGATAAAGAAACCTGGGTTTGAAACCCTGAGGACGAGTTCAATTCTCATAATTCCAAGTTAAAGCCAAAAGTCCTATATACCCATTAAAATGATAGAAGTGTTGATATAAGTGACTAATGGAGAGGCCGAAGCCTGTAACCAAGACCCAGAACTATCAACAGATGCCAAACACAAGTTTCATCGAAAGACCCTACCTAGTCTAACAAGTCACAAGAGGAGCCGAAACCCATAGTTGTAGTGCTCAACATCCACCTGCAACCAAAATTCATAATAGTTAACAACAGGAAGAATAAAAACCCTAACTAAAGAATAGGAACAGAGCAAGGGTTTGTAACCCACACATACCAAAGGAGGAGTTGAAATTGCAGGAGGAGAGGTCTCGACAGGCCACGAACCAACTGGGAACCCTGCTCATAAGGAGCACAACTTGTTATCACCGAAAGAAGATGAGAAGTGGGAACTGAATCAAAGAGTGAAAGCTTACCTGTGTCTAACCGATGAGCAGAGGGCGACCACTGGTTCACCTCATGGCTGCAACCTGGAAACACAGTGAACAATGGACAAATTAAATAGTGAAGCCATTGAACCAACAATTAAAAACAACATTGACACAAATACACTCAAGAGGAGGCAACCATTAAGCACACCCATAGAGCCTTCAGAATAGAGGAGGCCACTTTCAAAATGCCAAGAGACGAGCTTGGAAACCTTCAAATAGACCGGCGGACCGAAAGACATAGACAACAACATTACGCTAGCAGATCCCAACCAACTGTGTAGATTCATGGCCGAGGAATACAAACGAGTGCCACAAAGAAACCCCGTGAAATCACAGGAGAAAACCAGAGTGTAGAACCTCTCAGCACAACTGAGTGAAAGTAAAAAATGACAGTGTAAGTGGAGTGTTAGGGTTTCAAGCATAGCATAAGGTGGGAGGATGGAATCCGAGGTAGAGACAGGTGTCTCCCTCACAACCAAAACTCGTACCAAACAGTTAAACACAACAAAATATCAAACAACCATAGGATATCCCCAAAAATCATTCCATTAATAATTAAATTAATCAAACATTTACATCTAGACAGAAGGACGAGGGATGGTCCCATCAATTTTGGTATCAGAGTAGGAACAATTAACTGATTTTCTTATAAAATGGAAGATGGAAGAAGAGGTCATGGCAGATCTATTCGAAGAGTAGTAGATGAGGGATTGAAGGAAGAGATTAGGATCCTCAATGCCTGTTTGGCGACAGTAGAAGCAGGAAGGAGAAGGGATCCGGAAGTAGGAGATGATAGTGAGGAAGAGGTTATAGTTACAATGGATGGATCAATTGAAGAAGGACCAGAGATAAAATTGTTAAGGTCAGTCTTGTTGGCTAGCAGTAATCCAATGCCTGAAATTTTGAATTATGATGGTAGTTTGTCCACATAAGCGTTGTTGGACTAGATTAGTGAGCTGGACAAATATTTTGAATGTGAGGAGGTTAGCTAGGATAGGAGAGTTAAATTCATTGCTACCAAGCTTAAAGGACATGCGGCCTTATGGTGGGACAGTGTCCAGGCAGAGAGGAGAAGATTGAATAACTTACCAATTAAAAAGTGGACCAGAATGGTCGCCAATATGAAAGGCAAGCTTTTTCCCAAAGATTACCAGATTGCTTTGCATCGACAAGTACATAATTTGAAGCAGAGAGGAATGATGGTGAAAGAGTATACTGAAGAATTCTATTGGGTGAATTTGAGAGTTGGTTATACTGAAGACACCCCAGAAAAGACAACAAGGTTTGTGAATGGCCTAAGGCTAGAGATATTGGACAAGATAAGTATTCTTTCTCTGAAAACCATAGAGGAAGCATACCAGAGTGCCTTAAAGGAAGAAGAAAAGATCACAAGAAAGTAGAATGCTAAGAGAGGATGAGGAACTGGCAGAGGGAAAGGACAATCCTTTGGCAGAGGAAAAACTGCCAACAACAGTGAAGATGGCAGCAGTTAAAACACCTTAGGGACAGCAGAAAAGGAAGGCAACACTAGGGGAGGAAGGCCACACCAAAGAGGAAGGGGAAATGGTAGAGGCAGATTAGCTGCCTACCAGTGCTACAAGTGCCACAAGTGGGGGCACAGATCCTTTGAGTGTCCTGAAGGAGAACAGGCTGGTCAAAGAGGAGCATATGTTGCTTAGACAGAAGAAGTAGAGGCACTGCCTCAGGAGGTAGAAAATGTACTAGAGACAGGAGAGGCCTTAGTCTTGAACAAGGTACTATTGAAACCAGCAAAAGAAACAGCTGAAAAAACCCAAAGAAAGGCATTATTCTGGACGGTGTGCAAGTCACATGGCAAATGCTGCAAACTAATTATAGATAGTTGAAGCACTAATAATCTAGTTGCAATAGAGATGGTGGAGAAATTTGGTCTAAAATGACTGAAGCATCCAACTCCCTATAAAGTGGCGTGGTTATAGAAGGGTCACCAACTGCTAGTTGATGAGTAGTGTGAGGTGGAATTCCATATTGGAAAATATAGGGACAAAGTTATTTGTGATATCATGCCCATGGATGTGTGTCATATTTTGCCAGGTAGACCGTGGCAGTATGACTAGAAAGTTGTTCATGATGGGAAAACAAACTGTTACAAGTTTGTTAAGGATGGGATTAAGCATACACTAGTGCCCATCAAGGAGGAAGAAACAGTAGAAACTAGTGGAACAAAAGTATTACTGGTGGGGGTAAAACAATTTTTTAAATAGATTGAGGATGACGAAGTGAAATATGTTGTTGTAAGGAGACCAAGAACAATGTTGTTGCACAATAAAATTTCTGATTTACCTAAAGAAATCCAGGAAATGTTGCAGGAATTTAGCAACATTGTGGTGGACGATCTTCCAGATAAATTACCACCAAAGCGGAGTATCAATCATCACATAGATTTCATCTGTGGAGCTAGTTTACCAAACAAATCTACTTACTGGATGAGCCCCAAAGACAATGAGGAGATTAGAAAACAGGTACAAGAGTTGTTGGATAAGGGAATGATTCGAGAAAGCTTAAGCCCGTGTGCAGTTATGACAGTTTTAGCTCCCAAGAAAGGAGAGTGGCGGATGTGCACAGATTCATGAGCAATAAACAAAATTATGATCAAGTACAGGTTTCCATTGTGATGAATGGATGATATGATGGACTGTTTGAGTGGGGCAACATATTTTTCGAAGATAGATTTGAAGAGTGGATACCACCAGATTAGAATCCGGGAAGGGGATGAATGGAAAACAACTTTCAAAACTAATGAAGGGCTGTATGAATGGTTGGTGATGCCATTTGGGTTGAGCAATGCCCCTAGTACTTTTATGCGCCTGATGAATGAGATGTTGAAGGAGTTCATTGGGAAATTTGTGATTGTGTATCTTGATGATATACTGATTTTCAACAAGACCAAGGAGGAACATTTTCGACATGTTCGATATGTTCTAGAGAAGTTGCAGCAAAAAGAGTTGCTGATAAATATGAAGAAATGTACTTTATTTCAGAAGAAGTTAGTTTATTTGGGTTTCATGATTGCAAAAAATGAGCTGAAAATGGACCTAGAAAAAGTTGCAGCTATACTTAGCTGTCCATCCCCTAAGAGTCTGTTCGAAGTTCGAAGTTTTCATGGGTTGGAAAGTTTCTATCGCAAGTTTATAAAGGATTTTAGTGGAATATATGCACCTATGTTCGATACAATCAAGAAGGAAAGTCAACCTTTTCAGTGGACTGAAGCTGTAGAAAAGAGCTTCCAATTATTGAAGAAGAAGAGCACTGAGAGGCCAATTTTAAGGGTACCTGACTTCAAGAAACTTTTTCAAGTTTGTTGTGATTCCAGTGGTAAAGCCATTGGGGCCGTACTTAGTCAGGAAGACAAATTGGTAGCTTACTTTAGTGAAAAATTGAATGAAAGTAGACATAAATACTCATCTTATGACAAGGAGTTCTATGCTGTTGTCCAAGCATTGAAGCATTGGAGACACTATTTGTTGGGTAATGAGTTTGTTTTGTTTTCTAATAATTCTGCATTGCAGTATGTTATGCAGCAGCATAAGTTGAACCATAAGCATGCAAATTGGGTTGAATACTTGTAGAGTTACACATTTGTGTTGAAGCATATTAGCGGACAGGCCAACAAGGTAGCATATGTGTTGAGTAGGAGAGTTTTGCTCTTGTAGGAGAGCACGATACAAGTACTGGGTTTTGAACACTTGAAAGACTTGTATCAGATAGATGCATATTTTAAGGAGGCTTATGAAGCCTGCCAAAATCCTTTTTTGAGGAATAATAGTCCATGGTTAGACTATAACTTACAGGAGAAGTTGCTATATAAGGGAGCACAACTATGTATCCCTGACTTTTCAATTAGGGAGAACATCATCCGGGAGAAGCATAGTAGAGGTCTAGCTAGACATTTCAGCATTGATAAGACCCTCGATTAGCTTATTCACTTTTATTACTGGTCAAAGATGCGAAGAGATGTGCAGCGATTTGTAACCAGGTGTAAAGTGTGTCAGATGGCGAAAGGACAGAGTCAGAATACGAGACTTTACACACCACTGCCTATTCCAAGTAGACCATGAGACTCAGTCAGCTTAGACTTTGTCTTGGATCTACCAAGAACACAGTGAGGTTATGATTCTGTTATGGTGGTAGTGGACCGGTTCTAAAAAATGGCACATTTCATTCCTTGTAGGAAAACCAGTGGTGCCACTCATGTAGCACCCTTGTTTTTCATGGAGATTGTTAGGCTGCACGGCTTACCTAAGTCCATTGTCTCTGACATGAATGTGAAATTCACAGGACATTTCTAGCGCACTCTGTGGAAGAAGCTGGACACACAGTTGAACTTCAGCTCTGCTTATCACCCACAGACTAATGGGAAAATGGAGGTGGTGAACAGAAGTCTAGGAAACTTGCTGTGAAATCTAGTGGGAGAAAATTCACGAATGTGGGATCATGTACTTGCTCAAGTGGAATTTGCTTACAATGATTCACCAAATCAAAGCATAGGAAGTTGTCCTTTTCAGATCTTGTATGGAATGCATCCCCGAGGAGTGCATGAGCTAGAATATTTGGGACAGCTGGAGAAACGAAGTGTTCCAGGGAAGACTTTGCAAGGGAAATTAACGACCTACATGAGTAGGTGAAGATGAAGTTATAGGACAGAAATCAGAGGTACAAACAGAAAGCTGATTTGAAATGACGTGAGGTACAATTTAATGTAGGGGATCAAGTCCTAGCACATCTGCATAGGGAAATATTTCCTAAGGGTTAATACATTAAGCTGAAATTCAAAAAAATTGGACCTTGTAAAATTCTGCATAAGTTTTCTACAAATGCCTATGAACTGCAATTGCCTCCAGGTATAGGAATATTGCCCATTTTTAATGTGGCAGATTTATTCCCATACACTGCCAATCTAGAAGAGGATAGTTCAGCACAGCCAAAGCGAGACACCCAAGAAATGAGTAGTTCATGGATGAGACAAATGCCTTTAGCTCAACCACTCGAAATCAAAGGAATCCTTGACACACAAGTGGCCAGGCATACTCGAAAGAAGGAGTACCTACAGTACCTCTTCAAGTGGAAGAACCGCCCTATAGAAGACAGTTTGTGGCTTGATACAGGGTAGATACAATGTGCAGGGTATTCTATCGAGGAGCTCATGCATCGAAGCCATGAATTTTTGTTACCTCGAGTGATCTAAATGCAGAAATTACCAAGATATTTTCTAGTTCTTGTACAAAATGGAATGCAAGCATTACTGAAACAGTTATTTGTTTATGTGATTTAACTGTTAGACATGAAATGATTTTAAGTATAAATATAGGGATGTTTAGATTTGACTAATTCCACATCAATCACATAATAATACCATAATACCAAAAGTTTGTTACAGAGTTCGTCCTTCCTGGACTACGTCTCCATGTCCGCCTCAGAAATGTGTGTCCACTGTATTCCTTAAGCCAAGATAAATATTGCTTACAATGAATCATCAGTTTCACTACTAATGTTGGAGATATGGATCATCTCTTGAAATGGCTACTTGAATACAGATTCTTATCCTTCAACAAATGAGAAAGGATGAGGATGAATTGCACACTATTACTAAAGAATTGAAGCTTTATGGACCTTTGACTGTATGGTGACTAAACAGAGTTTGAAAATTCAAAGTGGATCTCATCAATCATCAACGTACTTTGACGCTGAAACTATGCAAGTATGGATGTCCTTTGCTCCTTCAATAACCTGCAAAAAGAAACTCTCCACAAGTCATATTTGATATGTTCTCCAGAATGTTCACTTCATCTTGAAGTGGAGAACACTATCTCCTTTCCTCTCAAGTCACTCCTTCATCACTCTCCCTCTTACAAAGAAACATCCTTTTCCTTTTATATGGGGAGTTCGTTAAAGTTGGCAAATTGAATCCCTTCATTTCCTCGAAGAGATAGTAAATCCCATTGAACATAGCTCTGTCGGGTTTTTTATGACACCTAGTGTCTTTGGATAATGGTGGTGTTAATAGACAACACCCTTCTTGCATCCAAAAACCCACTTTAGAACTATATGGTATAATTTTAGCCCTGATGGCTAACTAACCGGGTGGAAGATCTGAATTTCTGCATATGAAAAGGTGGAATCCACTGATAGTTAGGCTGACTGTGCTCTGGCGGTTCGGCTCACACTTGGCAGATAACAGTTTTCTAATCACATGGCAATGGCTATCCCTGTGGTTGCAGTGCTGACATCTAGCGAATAATGCCTCAAGTCTCTACACTCACATGATTCGGTTCTCCTAGAAGTTCAGATCTCCACTACGATATAGTTTGGAGCTTGACTGTTTGGTTAACCTCCAACGGTCAATACCATAACTGCTCACATGGTAACTGTCTTATCCCTGCGGTTCCACTAACTGCAATCTTGCTAACCGTTAACCTCTGACACTGAATTGGTTATATGACTAACAATCTCAATGTGGTGACTGTCATGGTTTAGAACCCGTGACTTACCATAACCATTAACTTGTTAGCCCTGCACTGGTCACATCTCTTTGATTCCCGATGCAACTTTCCTCCACTGTTTAGGCCTGTAATGTTTTACAATGTTCGATACAATAGACCGAGAGGGTTTAGCACCAAAGTTGATGCATTAATACATTGTCTTAATGTATTAGGATTATAGCATAGGGTTTGACAAGGTTTAGCATGACTCCTTTTCAACATGTGATAGATTTTATACCCCCTTTCCATGGTTTCTCACCTTAGCCTAGGTAGATTTGCATTTAACACCTAGGGTTTGTTCTTAGGATTTTGATTTAGACCTAGGACCTTAAATCTAGGTTTAGTCCTTTTTACGTTAGGCTATCCTTTAAGGTTTACAAAGTGGACTTTAGACATTTAACATTCTTAACACCTTTAAGTCATTACAATCATAACTTGTTGTGTTTTTATGTCGCAGGTTGATATGATGATGTCTTGCTCTGACGCGATGTTGATGTCAATACTGATGTTGAACTGATGTCGATACTGATGTTGAACTGATGTCAAAGTGATGTTGAACTGATTTCGAACAGATGTCGATTCTGATGTCAATACTGATATCGAAACTAATGTCGATTGATGTCGAACATCTAAAATTAAGTCGATGACCATCTTGGTCAAAACACATGTTTTATTACATTATCGATAATTACTTATTTCAAATTGACCATCTTGGACATTTGGTAATTTTGATGAAAGTTTGAGAATCCAAAATTGGATCACACCTCCCAACAAAAAGAACTTTTGGTTCTCCAAAAGTTTTATTACAATGCTTTTTGAAGAAAAAATTAATTCTAGAACCTAGTTACATCTTTTCTAGATCTAGACAATTCTTACAAACTCATATAGCATATGGCATAAAATCTGCCCAATTCCATTTGGCATTTGATTGTTCTCCAGTAGGTGACTTGGATACATCCTGGGCTGCTTGTGTCGATGTTGTTTCACTTGGAAGGATTGGACAATTGCCTTTGACATGCCCTGTCAATTTGCATTTCTGAGAAACTTTCTCCTTTGTACTTGTTGAGTTTTCGAAGTTGGTGCTTCTTTTGTAGATTAAAGCGAAATGTTTCCTGACTGCTTCTTTACCTGAAGTGTCTTGTCATCTTCTGATGGATGACTTTTTATAGCTCCAATTTTCTTGCTATAGACCTTATGTTTCCAACATTGCTCTACACAGTGCCAAGAACTACTACAAAATGTACATGGATATATCCACTTAATTCTTTCTATTACCCTATTCTGATAAAAGAAGTCACTATCAGAATCATTATTGCTAGAGGATTGCAGGTTCTTACCTTCTTTATCCTGGAGCTTCTTTGGTAATAGTTCTGGATGCATTGACCAACATTGGTCAGCAATGTGACCAAGCTTCCCGCAATAGTCACATTTCATCAAATCACATCCTAGACCCAGATTCTTAGGTCTTTCTTGTATTGTGATAGGTAGAAGCCTCCCTTGTCCATTTCTTCCCAAGCCTTCACCTTCTTGGTATCCCATGGCTTTCATCATGGATAAGCCTTTGCTTTCAGGAACCATAATTGGTTTCTGTCTAGAGACTTCATCAGACTCACTTTGCAATGATGATAGTGAATCAAACTTTTCCTTAGCCAATGCCTTCCATTGCTGACTTTGGTGAGGATGAAATAGAAGAACTACTTTTATCTTCCTGTGGAAGAGAAGGTGTAGGTTGTTCGCTATTAGAAGCTGCATCTTTCATGAGAGGACTACTTCCTTTTTGATTCCTCCTCAATTCTTCCAGTTCAGATTGCAAGCTTTGCTTGTTGCTCTCTATCGATGCACCATCCTCCTCAATGCAGCATTTTCTTGCCTATACTACAGATTGAACTCCTCTAGTTCCTTTAGCCTTAGTTGCTGTCAGGAGTTTCTGCCCATATTGGACCTGAAAAAGAGCTAGACTGCTCTGATACCACTTGATCTAGATTTAGAAATTACCAAGATCTTTTCTAGTTCTTATACAAAATGAAATGCAAGTGTTACTGAAATAGTTATTCGTTTATGTGATTTAACTATTAGACATGAAATGATTTTAAGTATAAATATATGAATGTTTAGATTTAACTAATTCCACATCAATCGCATAATAATACCATAATACAAAAAGTTTGTTAGGGAGTTTGTCCCTTCTGGACTACGTCTCCAGGTCCGCCTCAGAAATGTGCGTCCACTATATTCATTAAGCCAAGAGAAATATTGCTTACAATGAATCATCAGTTTCACTACTAATGTTGTAGATATGGATCATCTCCTAAAAAAGGCTACTTGAATACAGATTCTTATCCTTCAACAACTGAGAAAGGATGAGGATGAATTGCACACTATTACGAAGAACTGAAGCTTTATGGACCTTTGACTGTATGGTGGCCGAACAGAGTTTGAAAATTCAAAGTGGATCTCGTCAATCATCAACGTACTTTGACACTAAAACTATGCAAGTAAGGATGTCCTTTGCTCCTTCAATAACTTGCAAAAAGAAACTCTCCACCAGTCATATTTGATATGTTCTCTAGAACGTTCACTTCATCTTGAAATTGAGGATACTATCTCCTTTCCTCTCAAGTCACTACTTCATCACTCTCCCTCTTACAAAGAAACATCCTTTTCTTTCTATATGGGGAGTTCGTTAAAGATGGAAAATTGAATCCATTCATATCCTTGAAGAGATATTAAATCCCATTGAACATAGCTCTCTCTAGTTTGTTATGACACCTAATATCTTTGGATAATGGTGTTGTTAATAGACAGTGTCCTTCTTGCTTCCAAAAACCCACTTTAGAACTATATGGTATAATTTTAGCCCTGATGGCTAACTAACCGGGCAGAAGATCTGACTTTCCGCATATGAATAGGTGGAATCCATATTGTGCTCCAACGGTTCGTCTCACACCTGTGGATAACGGTGTTCTGATCACATGCTAGTGGCTATCCCTGTGGTTGCGGTGCTGACATCTAGCGGATAATGTCTCAAGTCTCTGCACTCACATGATCTGGTTCTCCTGGTGGTTTAGGTCTCCGCTACGATACAGTTTGGAGCTAGACTATTTGGTTAACCTCCGACGGTCAATACCATAACTGCTCACATGGTAACTATCTTATCCCAGTGGTTCCGCTAACTACAATCTTGCTAACCTTTAACCTCTGACACTGAACTGGTTATATGACTAACCATCCCAACGTGGTGGCTGTCATGGTTTAGAACGCGCGACTTACCATAACCGTCCGACATGGCTTTCCTCCACAGTTTAGGCCTATAATGTTTTAATTGTAATGTTTTACAATGTTTGATACAATTGGATGAGAGGGTTTAGCACCATAGTTTATGCGTTAATATATTGTCTTAATGTATTAGAACTATAGCATAGGGTCTGACAAGGTTTAGCATTACCCCTTTTCAACATGTGATAGATTTTATACCCCCTTTACATGGTTTCTCACCTTAGCCTAGGTAGATTTTCATTTGACACCTAGGGTTTGTTCTTAGGATTTTGATTTAGACCTAGGACCTTAAATCTAGGTTTAGTCCTTTTTACCTTAGGATTTCTTATCCTTTAAGATTTACAAAGTGGAATTTAGACATTTAACATTCTTAACACCTTTAAGTCATTACAATCATAACTTATTGTGTTTTTATGTCGCAGGTTAATATGATGACATCTTGCTCTTACGCGATGTTGATGTCGATACTGATGTTGAACTGATGTCGAACTGATGTCGAACTAATGTCAAACTAATTTCGAACTAATGTTGATATCGATGTCAATACTGATATTAAAACTAATGTCGATTGATCTCGAACATCTAAACTTAAGTCGATGACCATCTAAGTCGAAACACCTGTTTTATTACATTATCGATAATTACTTATTTCAAAATGACCATCTTGGACATTTGGTAATTTCGATGAAATTTTGAGAATCCAAAATTGGATCACCAGGATCCTGATGCAGGAGCATCCGACTAGGGGTGAACAGGAGGAAGTGTTTGTCTCACAGGTTGACAGGTTGACAGGTCACTGTACCTGAGTTTTTTTAAATTTTCTTAGTTACTAGCATTTAGGACATGTTAGCAAGTTCTGTTTTTTCGTTATGATGTTTTTTTTCTTAAAGAAAAAGAAAAAAATTTTGTTTTTAAATTAATTCCAGAATTTAGATAAATGAAAATTAATAGTTACTCATGGTAACTACATGTAACTGTTGACAGTTTTTAAAAATGTTCAACAAATCATACAAAAGGAAAAAATGAAACATCGTAAGGGTTGATTTCCACTATAGCAGAAGAAGAATAGAAACATACAAGAGATTTTTAAAATCATTCGAGTCCATTTGCAGAAAGATTATATTTCCTTTCTATTCTTAAAATGAATTGAGTGTATTTCTAAACAGAGACAAGAACTGGCAAATTATTTTTTTTAACAGGCATTAAGAATATGAGAGTTAGCGAAACAGAGATCTGGTGGAAGTGTTATAACAAACACACGGAAGAAACAATTGTTGAAGAACCAACGATTATTCACAACAACTACCTACAGTTCTTGAAGCACATCGAGCATGTGATAAATAAAACTAACAGAGAGTTTCATCACAATGACAACCAAATTTCCTTCGAGAAGAAAACATCTATGACCAGGTACCACATAAATTCACACGCATTAATTTTCCTTGCAAATATTGTTTGAAGCAAATCTATAGAAGTATTTAAATTCATTTATAGTCCAAAGTTAGGACTAGTTCATATTACAAAATAGGCAGGAAACTTGGGTTCAAAACCCTAAGGACAAGTTTAATTCTCACAATTCCATGTTAAAACCAAAAGACCTGCCTACCCATTACAATGAAAAAAGTGTTGATATAAGTGACCGACAGAGATGCCGAAGCCTGTAACCAAGACCCAAAACTATCAACAGATGTCAAACACAAGTTTCATGGAAAGACCCTACCCGGTCTAGCAAGTTGTAAGAGGAGCCAAAACCCATAGCTGTAGCGCCCAAAATCCACCTGCAACCACAGTTCATAACAGTTGACAACAGGAAGAATAAAAACACTAAATGAAGAATAGGAACATAACAAAGGTTTTTAACCCACACTTACCAGAGGAGGAGTCGAAATTGTAGGAGGAGAGGTCTCGACAGGCCACGAACTGCTAAGGAACTCTGCTCACAAGGAGCAGAACTTGTTAGCGTCGAAAGAAGATGAGAAGTGGGAACTGAATCAAAGAGTGAAAGCTTACCTGTGTCTAGCTGACGAATAGAGGGCGAACACTAGGTCACCTCATGGCCGCAACCTGGAAACACAGCGAACAATGGACAAATTAAGTAGTGAAGCCATTGAACCAACAATTAAAAACGACAATGACACAAATGCACTCAAGAGGAGGCAACCATTAACCGCGCCCATAGAGCCTTCAGAATAGAGGAGGCCACTTGCAGAACGTCGAGAGATAAGCTTAGAAGCCTTCAAATAGACTAGTGGACTGAAAGCCACAGACCACAACATTACACTAGCAGAGCCCAACCAATGGAGCAGAGCCATGGCCGAGGAATACAAACAGAGTGCCACAAAGAAACCCTACAAAATCGTAGGAGAAAACTGGAGTGTAGAACCTCTCAGTGGAATCGAGTGAATGTCAAAAATGACAGTGTAAGTGGAGTGTTAGGGTTTCAAGCGTATCATAAGGCGGGAGGACGGAACCCGAGGTAGAGATAGGTGTCTCCCTCATAGCCAAAACTCGTACCAAACAATTAAACAAAACAAAATATCAAACAACCGTCAAATATTCCCAAAAATCATTCCATTAATAATTCAATTAATCAAACATTTACATCTGGACAGAAGGACAAGGGCTGGTCCCATCAATAGATATGGTCATAGTTTGGATTGTGGGCATACTGTTGCAACCTATGACCTCTTCCCTCATGATGAGGTCTCACAAGAGGAGGAAAATCAAAACATGTAACATGTTAAATGTTCACATATTATTTACATGTAAATAAATTGTACTTGGACAATTCATATTTAAAAAAAAAATGTCTACATTTAAAATTACCTGATGGAAAAACCATCTCATTCTCCAAGCTACTTGTTGGAGCACAATTGTCCCCTTATGAGGAAACAAAATCCGAGCAATTATGCCATGTACAAAACATCAAATTTTCAATCGTGCACACGTATGAGAGACATGATAACTTTTAATATTAAACATGTCTTCAACAAGATTTTTGTACATATTTCACCTGAACACCCTTGGAGGCATGGCTTTGAATCAAAAGGCCAACTTGAGGCTCAATCAATGAACCTGTGGATGAAAATATTTTTTTACATTAAATACATGACAAATAAAAATTATTCACATGTTAAATATTAAATTTTTAGCATAGACTTGAACATGTTAACTAGCAATCGAACATATACCTGTAGCATGCACAATAGATCCCTCATAATTTCGTCTTTGCATGTGGGATTCTCTGTCAATAGATCTATATGCCGGGCCTACACAAAAAATTATTTTTTCAATCAAAAATTTGAGACACACGATAACTTTTTGTGCATTAAACACGACACTTCAAGGTTTCTTTTTAGATTTTACCTAAACCAGTTGTATTAGATGGTGGTTTGGTTCTCTTAGGCAGAGTACTATAATAATACACTAAATACATGTGTGGATCCAAATCAATATGGTAAACCTTAGGATCAACCCATGCACCTTGATGAGCCCCAGTATTCCAACAAGGATGTTGCAACTCCTAGGGCGACCAACTTTACTTTATCAACCAGGGGTTTGTACAAACTTGGAGATGATAGTGCTATAGGCACAACGGATGCAACAATTTACTCTTATCACTTTTCAACTAGGGTAATAGACCACTAGGGTTTTTCAAAGCAGTCTTTTATTGACTAGAAGGAAATTGAATATTAACAGTGAATGTAAAGCTATATTTAATGCAGAAAGTAAATGCTTGCCTATTTTAAGGAATGAAAGTGTTATGTAATGACATGAAATTGCCTAGCTAAGAATTAACACACATTACTTGCAAAAGAGATCTAATTTAACCTTGCATTCTATCATCTAGCTATCTAGACTAAGTAGGCATGGAAATTATCCTAACATTTCTATGACTGATGTATGGATGCACTAGCTAAATATTGTCGAAAAGAGTCTTTTGGTTTTCAATTTAGAACTATAAATTCTAAGCTAAACAAGTTGATCCTTTGTAGGGGAGGAAGGTATGGGAAAGCTGGTCCAAAATGGAATTGAGGGGTATGGAGGTCAAGTTGAAGGCCTACCCTAGGCTATGATCATCATTTTTGCCCAAAGCAATCTAAAACAGGTTGCTATAGGATTTCCTGTAGTTGCAACAAGATTTCCTATAGTTACTATAGGATTTCCTGTAGTTACTATGGATGTCTTGGTTTACTATAGGAAACTTAACTAAAATTTGTAGGAAGGCAGGGAAGGTGAAAGGAAGTGTTGGGAAGATGTATGATGGTGGAATAGGGTATGGGGAAGGTGCACACTACCCAAGGATCAACCCAACTCTTCAGGATGGTTGGATTTTCTCAAGCTGGTTGTCCACGGTGGCTACAAAACAGAAATTTGAATTAGCGGTTGGTGGGATTGGGCGAGAGGTGGAGAAGACTTAGATGAGGCTGGTGGAATGAGTTCCTCCCTGAAGATCAACAACCCTTACAACAACACATATTATTTTCTCCATTCATGCACAACTTTATGTAAACATGGAAAAAATGAGTTGAATTTGAGAAGTTGATTTATTGATGGCTAATCACTTAAGTATATGGAATGGAATGCTTTCTACTCTACAACAAACTCAAGAAACCAAAATGACAATTGCAGGTGCTTCTAAGAAATCAGAAACAATGATCTACTGAACAAGAAATCCTAGGCTATGTAATAACAAAAAGATAAATTTGTTTTTGGGGTTGTGAAAGTGGGGCCCTCAAACCATGATCCCATGAGGGATATGAGGATGAGGCCACTATCACAATATTTTATGAATTATTTTCTTTCACTATTGTAACACTAATCTACTTCTCCAACTAATGGAGGCAAAACTAGCCAATCATTCAAAGACTTGTAAATTAAACAAAGCAGAGATAACTTTAGTAGTTAATCTATGATTCTAATCTAAGAATACATGTACAAAAAGAGAAACTTACGCTACTAGGGTTGGGCCCTACCCAAGAGCTTCAACCCTCTGATTCAACTCAGTGTTGGATCAAAGAAACCTTTTTCCTTATCATCAAAATTTCAAAAATAACATGATAATAATAGTCACAATATCTTAGCTCGAAATTGGCTCTTGGCTACAATAAAAAGTCGAATCCTAATGAGGCCATAGGCCTTTGTATTTATACAAGTGAAGCTACCAACAACTTCCTAAAAATTAGGGAGGCTTGGCTCCCAAACTTGAGATTGACTTGTCTTTAACCATCACTAGCTTGGCTACCAAAGAACTCGATTGGCTTGGTTGCTTGTAACTTCGAGCTGATGAGATCTGGTGGACGAACCTTCAAGTGATTGAGGAGTTAAGGAGGGAGACCAAATCTCCTAAAATCCTTCTTACTTGTTTACTTCAGTTCCTGCAATTAAATTAGCCCAAAACTTCTCCAAATCTTGCAATTAATGCACATTAGGCCACATGACATAACAACTCACCTTTACCCTTCTCACTAAGAAAAATATAATAAAATATGTAAATAAATGTGAGAAAAGTTGATTTTAATAAGTTGGAGAGTGGCATTAAGGCCCATATAATTTACCTATTAATGAGCCTCATCATCAACCCCCTACTGAAGGTGTTTCTCATCCTTTGATCAAATTAGTCTATGTCCATAAATTTCATAGCTCTTGTGGCCTCTCTGACATCCCATACCTCTGTTGATGGAGTTTCCTCTTGCGGATAAAACCCTCCATGTTTCTCTATTTCCTCCCATTGTTTTCTTTCCTCTTCCTCCTTTCTACCTTTAGCATACCCAATAGCAAGGGTGGATTGAGTTTCAAGCCAATCCAATTGATTTTAAGTCTTTGCAGTGCATTCTTATACAGTGGGGTCCTTTCTAGTGCATCTATTGTTATCTTAGGGGAATGATATTCCCTAATCCTTAGGCTGTATGGTAGGGTGATCCATATCCTTTAGTATGCTTGCTAGCTTTCATTCCCTAGCAATATAAAGGTGTTCTAAAAATGTGTGATTTCTTGTTCTTGTGTAGCCAGGTATCTTTGTGCAAGTTGGGGATCATTGGCGATGATGTTGTGGTGCTAATGATAGCCATTCAATTTATCTGTTATGCTCTGATGTAAAGGGACTACGTTTCTTCTCTTTCCAACACCCTCTTCACCTCCTTAGCCTTGGCCTCTTCATGACTCATCCATGATGCAAGGGACATTAGTTTTAATTCCCCCAACTTTGCATTGGGGTCCACACATTTAAGTATGTTAAGGCCAAGTTGTGCAAGTGGAATTCAAATATCTTGGCCTTATCCTCTAGGATGCTCTTGTCACATAGTTCAATGAACTTACTATAGTCTTGGAAAGGCATAGTCCCTTGTTGTTCTAGTGCCTTGATCTGAAATTGCAGCCATTGATCTTTGAGGTACAAGGCATATGATTTTGATGACATCGTGCACTAGAGTGCCTCCATGGAGGCCAATTGGCTCTCTTTTTCCTGTAACTACCTCAGCCATGTGTTTTCTGCCTCTAGTTGAGATCTCATAATTTGTTCCCTGTCTCTTATCTTACTCAACTCTTTACCCATCTCTAGTAGTTTTTCTTCCATATGGCCCACATCCTCTAATTTCTTTGATTTGGCAATTTTCATCCAACAATGTTTCCTTCCTCTCTCTTTCTCAATCTCAAAGAAGAGAGGGATGGATAATTTATGTGGCATTACTTTACCTCCTTCAATGAATCCTTAATAAGAGGTGCGATTGGGTTGTGGACTAGGTTCCTTTAGCTCTTGGAACACTCCCTTAGATGTGTTTAGAGAAGTTGTCCCCTCCTGCACTTGTGTTGCTAATTCCTTGCCTTCCCTCTGTCCCTGTTGCCCTTCCTGTAGCTTTTTCTGTGTTTCCTATAGTGTTGATAGAGTTTCCTGTAGGACTATTTGAGGATCTTGTAGAAGGATTTTTCCTTTTTGAAATGGGGTAAAAGGTGCATTTTCTTGCTTTGCTGATGTTGACCTAGTGATAGGCTTCCTAACATAAGTGATGGGAGACTTTGGGGAAGCTCATTTTGATGTGCCCTCTTCACTTTTTATTTCTAGGGAAACAAGATTTTCTTGAGCTTTTGGTGACTCCTCAATTATGATTAGAGTCCTGGTGGATGTTTTTGGTTTCCCTTGTTTGATCCTCGTGCTCCTCCTTGTTTTGAAATAGAGCGGATTCTACCTTTATCTTTTCCCTTTTGACTTGACAGGTGTGCTTAGGGTAGTTAAGGAAACATATGCCTCCTTCTTAGTGGGTTCAAGGGACAACCTTTGAGATTCCCACCCTTCCTTGGTATGCTCCTCAGGGCTTGCTTCTTTCTTCTATTCTTCCTTCCTCAACTTTTTCTCGTATCCTTACTATAGCTCCCAAGGTTCATGAAGATTTTAGCTCAAATGGGTTTTAATTTCAACTTCTGAAACTTCGTAGAAAAAAAGTTATAGTGCAAATTCCACGATGACCTGTTTGAAGTAGCAAAACCCTAAAATCCAAAGCTCTAATACCATATGTTATGCAACCAGCTCACAAAATAGAATAAAAGATAGATCAATGACTTCAAAATTAGCCTCTTCGAGGGGGAAACCTCCTTTACGTTACAAAAATGAGAAATTATTGGATGATACAAATGACAATACCTCCTTTCTATATATAGGATTCTAAGGGGTCCCATTACAATCAGAACCTACATAACAATAATATTGTAGGGGTACAACAATAACAATAGTGGGCTTCTTTGGGGCACAATAATAACAACATGGGGACTACATGGGCACAATAATACAATAAGGGGATGCACTAATAACCATAAGGGGTTACACTAGTAGTATAGGGACCTAACATGCCCCTCTCCTTCAAAAAGTGTTGTCCTCAATGCTTAAGTAGTTCTCGATGCTTATGTATAAATTTCTCATTCTCCGATGTGGAATCTTCAGTGGGTAAGTTCTTCCACTTGATGAGATACTCTAAAATTGATCGATTTCGTAGCTGTCGATTTCTTGTTTCTGTGACTACTTCAGGTTCCAATATGATTTTTACTTCCTTGTCAAGTTCTAGAAATATTGTTTGAATTGGGAAATTCTCACCTATAGCCTTCTTTAAGCATGAAACATGGAAAACTGGGTTTGTGGTTACCTCAGCTGTATTCCCTTTCTTACAGCTTTTGGGAACAACCTGAGTGATAACATCATTGGCGACTCCACTGGGGAACTGAATAATTTGTTTGTTACTACTATCTACTTTATAAGTTACAAACAGAGCCTGAAGTTAGCCAGCTAGCCGTTGAAATGCTTTTGCTTTGCAATGGCAGAAGTAAATGAATGCTACTTCAGTCTATCTCTGGTCTAGCTTATAGATTGGGTAGTTGGCCTCAAATACTTGATCAGTTCCTCCTTCAAAAATCTTTAAGAAAGTTCACAATTTTCATATCTAAAGTGTCTTAACGAAACTGTTAAAATTGTAGTGTCAAACTCACTTACAGAAAAACTAATTATATATCTAGAAGCCTGGCTTCAGAAAGGATTTGTTACACCAGAGCACATCCTTACCCAAACCCACCACCTGTGTTTGAAAATCCTAATCCGATTCCTAAAATCCGTAGAAGACAAGAGAGCCCAGAAAATTCTTCTATTTCTCGCCCTTTTTCCAGATCAAAATCCTGTCCTGTGAGGTCGATCCACCTTGAGGACCAACCTTTTGATAACTATCTTGAAAAATCTTCATTTGGGATCTTTTCTAAATCTGGGTTAACCCACACAGTTCAAGATCCAATATTCCTTGAAAATTTGCATCTTGAAGTTGTTGCTCCACATCTTGACAGACATCTGCAGAGCTCCACCCAACCCAAGCTTACCTTTGAGAAAACACCAAATTTTCTTGTGATTACTACCCCTTCTCCAAGTTCACCATCAACACCTCACTTTTCCCAACCTCAAGCTACCCCTTCCACTCTTCCATCTACTGTCCATATCCTTGTTGTTGTCCCTACTGCACCAGTTGTCACATATATTCCTGTTAACATGGCAAACAAATATGCTCCTCTGAACTTACCTGCCAATCTAGGGGCTATACCCCAAGACTATCAAAGCAAAATCACTCCTTTTGATGGTACAGGCACATATACAGCTCAACAACATACTAAAAAAATGACATATTATTTTGAAATATATGAGGTTGATGATGATGATGTTAGAATGAGAATTTTTGTTCAAAGTTTGACTGGAGATGTTAGAACTGGTTTAGAGCACTCCCTGCAAATAGTATCAATGAGCCTTAAGCTATTTATCAGACCTTCTTGAACAGGTGGGAAAAGAAGAAATATCCTCTCCACATTTTATCAGAATATGAAGGTTTAAAGAGAGGTCCTCAAGAAACTGTCCAGGATTACTGTACCAGATTCAACAATGTCTACAATGCTATTCCTTAAAATCTCAGACCTCCTCCAGATTTGGCTTTGATTAAATTCCCTGATGCATTTGATTCTAATATGGCATATCAACTTAGGGAAAGAACTCCTCGAGACTTAGAAGGGATGCAGAGTATAGTTGTAAGTGTAGAGGCCAACTTGATTTCTAAGTGAGCCAGGGACAGAGCTGAAAGGAGGATACCTTTAAAGGAAGAACCCTCTACTTTTGAGGAGAAATTAGATGCTATCATTAAAGAAATGGATAGACTTGGAGATAGAGTAGAAATAATTGAGAGGAAATCATCTTGGGATGGTCAACCAAGTAATGCTGGAAGAAATCCAAACTTTAGGAAAAATCAAAACCCTAATACTGGAAAGAATGTGCCTGACCAAAACATTAGGCCCCCATTCCAAGAAAATTATGCTGAAGCCTCAACTTCTGAAGAACCACCAGAAGACACTCAAATTAACTTGATGGGCCTCAATAATGAACAAAAATTTTTCTTAACCCAAGAAGACCAAGAAGCTCACACTCTTGAAAAATTACAAACATAGTCAGGTGAGTCATTTGATTTTAGAGAAGGATATGATACAACCATTTATGAGGTCCACAAGCAATACAATATGAGAAGCAGGAGATTAGATGTCTCTGAAACCAATAAGCAAAAAGATGCCAAGCAGTCTAACAAAATTAAAATCAATAAATCCCCTGCACAAGCCCCTCCTGGAACAAGTCCTAACCCAATAAACCCAATAATTGAAGACATATCAGACGAGCAACGACCGGACAGACAACCTTCCACTTCTATTCCTTCTAAAGGAAATGTGGAAGAACCTCTAGAGATTGATTTGCAACCAACTTCAACCCATTACACCACTCCTAAAAAAGAGAAAAGCACAGAAAATACAACAGAACAAGAGAATCCCGCTATTCATAATACAAAAAATCAAACTGAAAAATCTTTCAATCTTGAGACTGAAATAGGCAAATTAAAGATAGCCATTCCATTGTCAGAATTGGCCAAACATGATGTCTACAGAAGTCAAATTAGCATATCACTCCAAGTTTCTGTGAACAAAGATTCAATAAATGTTTTTGATGACCAACCTGAATTAGTTTTTGGCCCCGGGGTAAATGGAAAAACAGTAGATGGAGGTGTCCCTCTTTTCTATTTAAGTTTGAACATACATGACAAAATACTTCATAATGCCATGTTTGATTCTGGTGCTTCTCATAACTTAATGCCTAAATCTGTAATGGAGAAGTTGGACCTAGATATTACCAGGCCATACAAAGACTTAATCTCTTTTGACTCAAGCCAAGTCAGATGTCTGGGATTAATCAAGGATTTATGTGTATCACTAGTCCAATACCCTGCCAAAACAATTCTAATGGACATAGTGGTAGCTGATATCCCACCTAAATATGGCATGTTATTGTCTAGGTATTGGGGTGCAAAGCTTCAAGGATTACTACAGTTAGACATGTCCTATGCAACTATTTCAGTGTTTGGTCAACCAAAGAAGTTATACCGAGAGACTTTAATGAAATATGTGGTGAGCAGTCAAGAGAAACCCTAGAATTTCCCCATCTACTAAGTGCATTCTAACATGGACTCCTTCATTCTCTATAATGCTCAAATTGATCCCCCAACTGATGTCAAAGTTCTAACATTTGAACAAAAAGAAATTATAAATGAGAAATCTAGTGTTCACATTAAAGAAATTTCTGAGAACAGTGACACATCAGAAAATCAAGAGAAACTAGCTGAAATTAAAGAAATATATCTTACCATAAAGCAGATTACTGAGACTCCTGATATTGACTACAAACATGAAACCCTTTGGTACTTAGAATTTGATGGTTCAGTTAACAAATTAGGAGCAGGAGCTGGAATTTTGGTGCATAACCTACAAAATGATCATGCTGAGGGTCATGATTATAGGTTAAACTTTAAATGCACCAATAATATGGCTGAATATGAGGCCTTGCTGCTAGGACTTAAATTGTTCAAAATTTTAGGGGCAATCAGGATATCAGTTTTGAGAGACTCTGATTTAGTCATTCAACAGACAAAAGGAAACTTCCTCGCAATTGATCCCAGACTGAGAGCTTATAGAGGAACAACAATTGACATCCTCACCACATTTCTTGAAACACAGCATACCAAAATTCCAAGAAAACATAATCTGCATGCTCACAGCTTAGAAACATTTTCCAGCACTTGTAAATTACTGTTTGAACCTAATCATCAGTTCACAACTGAGATTAGACACAGGCCAGCCATACCTGACAACGTAAATAACTGGCAAGTTTTTGACAATGATATTCAAATTAACAATTTCTTGACCCTAGAGGAAGAGTTTTCCAGATCAAATATAGACCTTGACACTGTTAGTGAATTTGATCAAAAGGATAAAATACAAACAGACATTTCAGCAGAGAGTGCAAATCAAATGCTTCATCCAACAAAATTTACCAATAAAGAAATGCAAGTTTTAAAAGAAATAAATATTGATGAGATCATTGAAGGAGAATCTGAAATTATTGATTTGAAAGATAATCATTTGCCCAAAGGATTGACTCCCTTTGAAGATTTCTTTGATTCTAATGACATCCCAAGGAAACCCAAAATGCAACCTCTAAAAGAAGATATTGAATATTGTAACATAGGAACTGAGGAAAATCCGAAAATGATAAGATTATCCAAAACTTTGCCCCCTGATCAAAAGCTTAAATATGTTGAACTGTTCAAAGAATTCCAAGATGTTTTTACTTGGAGCTATGAAGATCTGAAATCTTATGACACCTCTGTAATTCAACATACAATACCCCTCAGAGAAGATCAGCAACCATTCAAACAAAAGCTCAGAAGAATTAACCCTGTACTACTTCCCTTAATTGAAAAAGAAATCAAACAGATGTATGAAGCAGGAATAATTGCTCTTATCAGGTTTTCAGAGTGGGTGTCTAATTTAGTACCTACCAAGAAGAAGACAGGAGAAATCAGATTATGTGTTGATTTAAGGAATGTAAATAAGGTTTCTTTGAAAGACAATTACTCCTTGCCCAGGATGGATCACATTTTACAAAGGGTAGTAGGTGCCTCTAGGATCTCACTTTTAGATGGATTTTCAGGCTTTAACCAGATTCTGGTCCATCCTGATGACCAGGAAAAAACTGCTTTTACAACACCATGGGGAAATTTTAAATATGTTAAAATGCCATTCGGACTTAAGAATGCTGGGGCAACTTTTCAACGAGCAATGGACATAGATTTTGCTAAAGAAATTCACGATTTTCTAGTTATATATCTAGATGACCTTACTGTGTTTTCAAAATTAGATCAGCAACATCTAGATCATTTGAGACAGGTGTTTTTAAAATGTAGAAAGTATGGTATTTCCTTAAACCCTAAGAAATCATTATTTGGTCTAGAGGAAGGCAAAATGTTAGGCCACATCATCTCCAAAGATGGCATCAGAATTGACCCTGATAGGATACAAGCCATTCTACAAATACCTCACCCCAAAAATGTCAAAGAACTTCAAGATTTCCTAGGGAAGATCAATTTTTTGAGGAGATTCATATCTAATTTGGCTGAATTAATTAGATTGCTGAACAATATGTTAAAAAAGGATTCCAAGGTTAAATGGACAGTAGAAGCCAAACAAGCATTTGAAGAAATTAAAATGGCTTTGACTAAAACACCAATCCTTACAAGTCCAAAGTTTGATAGAGACTTCATGATATTTTCATTTGCATCAGAACACACCATTGTTGTTGTTTTACTACAAAAACATGACCAAGGATGTGAAAACCCTATAGCCTTTTTCAGTAAAGCACTTAGAGATGCACCGCTGAAATACCAAATCATGGAACAACAAGCTTATGCACTTGTGAAAACTATTAAAGACTTCAGATTCTACATATTGTATTCCCATGTAATAGCTTATTTACCAGGTGCTGTGGTCAAGGACATCCTCACTCAGGAGGGAATTGAAGACAAACGAGGTAAATGGATAGCTAATATTTTGGAGTATGACATTGAAATAAAACCTACAAAGCTTATAAAAGGACAGGGATTGGCTAAACTCATGACTGAAACAAACTTTCAAGCCCTTGATATCAATGTATTGGATAATGAACAGGAGATGGTGACTCCACAAATCAGCCAGGCCTTCTTAGAATCACCTTGGTATGCTAATATAACCCATGTATTATTAAACCTGCAAGCTCCTCCAGGGTTATCTAGAACAAAGAAAAGGTTTTTGAAAATGAAAGCTTCAAAATTTTGTATTTTAGATAATGCCTTATTTTGGAAAAATCATGAAGGTATTCTATTGAATTGTTTAATAAAAGATGAAGCTGACAAAGTGCTCAAATAATTTCATGCAGGGGATTGTGGTGGACATCTTTATTGGAAATCAACTGTAGATAAAATCCTAAGGGCTGGATTTTATTCGTCCACCCTATTCGTTGATGTAAAGGAATTTGTCACTTCTTGCCATAAATGTCAAATTTTTGAAGGCGAGAGGAAGCTTTTACCTTTACCCCTTAAACCAATTTCCACAGAAAGACCTTTCCAACAATGGGGTTTGGACATCATTGGCGAAATCCATCCTCCATATTCTGGCCAGCATAAATGGATCCTCACTACCACAGATTATTTCACCAAGTGATAGAAGCTATCCCTACCAGACAAGCCAATGATACAGTAATTATAGGATTCTTAGAAACCAACATACTGTCCCAATTTGGTTGTCCTGAAAACATCATAACTGACAATGCTGCTGCTTTCAAATCCAAGAAAATGATAAGTTTTTGTCATAAATACTATATCACTTTAGGCCATTCCACGGCCTATTACCCTCAAGGTAATGGTCTAGCTAAGTCTTCCAATAAAATCCTGATCAATATTATTAAGAAAATGTTGGAAGAAAACAAGAAAAACTGGCACAAGAAACTCACAAATGCACTATGGGCAGACATACTAACTACAAAGAGATCTATTGGAACTAGCCCTTATGAGTTGGTTTATGGCATGGAGGCTATATTTCCTTCATCTCTAGGAGTCCCTGTAATGAAGTTGCTGCAAGAAGCTCAGGTGGAACCCAATGACATTCAGAGAAGAATAAATCAGACCATCCATTTTCAGCAGACTAGGGATGAAGTGTATCAAAGATCCCAACTGCTACAAGAAAAAATCAAGAAGATATTTGATAAGAGAACCAAGGCAGAAGATTTATACATTGGAGACAAAGTGCTAAAGTGGGATTCTAGGAGAGAAGATAAGGGAAAACATGGGAAGTTTGACTTCTTATGGAAGGGACCTTTTATTATACAGGCTTTATAAGGGAACAATACTTATTTTTTGAAGAACCTGGATGGTACTGAGACAGAAGAAGGGCCAGTCAATGGCCAGATGTTGAAACACTACTTTGATCCAACTGTCTGATATATTTTTTGTTTCAACATGTATATACTATATCCCTAGTAATATTTTGGTTTGGATTGGATAGTAAATTGCTGAAGATGAAGCCAGAAGAGAAGGCCCTGAGCTTCACCAGTGTAATTATTGTACATATAATAAAACAACCAGTAGAGGAAGATTTCAGAGCACAGTCAAAGTTATGGAGAAGGCTATCTGACTTGCTGTTCTTGAATTTCCACCAGGGAAAGCCATCCCCAAGTGGAGCCACTGTTATGCTCCTATATCAATATGTGTCATATTTCATGATTGGCAGTGATGGGCTCTGCAATATGTTCATACCTTTTTGGCTGGTTGGAAGGTTTTCCATATTGTCAAAATCAAAATATTTAAAAAATGTAAAGAAGGTATGCCCTAAAAGAAAAATCAAAGGGCAAAAAAGAATAAAATGGTCAAAAAAGTGAAAGAAATGAACCCCAAATCAAATAGACCAGGAAAGTGTGCAAGTCTAACATGCCATTACTATTTTCTTTCTTGTAACAATCTGATTTTGTGCAGCTAGTTGACTTATGCCACCATTGATGAATGGCCAAACAGCTCAAGCTTGGCTAGTTCATGTCTGAATTTACTTGTTTTAGAGATAGAGAATAAAATCTGTCCAAACTGTTCAATCTTGGCAGATAAGTAGATAGGTAGGGAAGCAAAGGAGCTCAATCGTTAAATCTGAGCTCTTGGATGTTATAAGTGTAGATTTAGGTAGGACTGCCATGAAAAGAAAAGAAGATGATGAGGGTTTGCCAGTCTAAGTGCACCCTGTTAACACCTAGGTTGTCCTCTTTGACTCTAGAGAGGATACGGCCGGGGTAACCACTAACCAATCTTTGGGCTACAGCTTCTAGCCCAGCTGTAGTTAGAGAGGGCTCTCTCTATTAGTTATTTCACTGCTTTCAGTGAAGGTTTCAGGCTAGTTATGGAGTGCATTCTTGGTTGTTTTTGTGTTTGGTTGGGAGGATGGATGCTTCTGATAGCTTTTAATGTCTGGCTTTAGGTGTAACTGATCCATTGGGCAATGGGGTCTTGGACTACTGTTCTCATGAGGTTTTGATTGAAGTGTGGGATGAATACAGGGCCTGTATGTATTCTGTGACACAAACTATAAAGATTGAGAGGCGAAGATGGAAACAACTTAGCAAAGAGCAATGAAGAATTCTTCACTTAAGTTGACTGGTGTGAAAGAGGTCTGTTATCTGGGAGCAATTTCTTGAATTCCTGGAATAACATTCTCTAGTGATGATACAGTGTTAAAGGTAGCATTGAAGAATTACTCTTTAAGTACCATAGCTGAAGAAAACATATACAAACAGCTAGGATTGAACTCAAGGTAATCAAAGATTAAAACCTGGGTTATTCTTTTTACTAGCTATTCAGAGAATCGAATATGTGTGGGAAACATGAAAGATACAAGAAAGTATGGAAAACATAATCATAACAAAACGAGTAAGGAAACTTATTGAGCCATGGAATACATGGGAATCCTGTATTTTAATGCCACACACCAACAGAGCATCATGAGAGACAATATCTGTAGAAATCCCATTGTTCTTTGTATTAGCTGCCTGAATCTTTACAGTGTAAGAGCAACAGAAGAGAAAACGAGAGCTTCTTTACATCCGGAGTCCAACCCCTCTAAACAAACGCGAGGGGGAATATATAGAGTTTTGATACAAAAATATCTCAGGTATTGAGTCATCTGAGAGGAAAATATCTCTTACACTTGTACAAGGAGAGTAGATGAGAAGTAAATGCAAATATAAATGATCTTTAAAAGCTTTTTACTCTTGTCAGGATAAATCTTTGACCTTTGGGCACTGCGGAGTCGGCTGTGCGGCTTTATCATAAATATAGAATGAAGTGCTCTGCCACTCTGATTTTTGTATCTTCTTGGCCCTGCCACCTGTACCTGCTGATGTTGCTGTTGATGCCGAGTACCTGTGCTGAGTTGGCTCAGCGCCTTCATATTTGCTGTCATGGCTTTTATCCTCCCTTTTGATGTAATATAAACCTTTTAATAAAAGATTTACTCTTCTCAACTTTTATTTAAAAGTAACTTTATCAAATCTTGCCATGTTTCTAGAGGGGGAAGCTGATGCCTCAAAATTGACCCTAAGGTCTCATCAACTTCTGTATACTTGTAGAAATGAGGGGGCTCATCAAACAGATGTGATACTTCATTTCTAATAAAAAACAAATTGTCCAACTTTTCAAAAAGAATCTGCCCTGTTAATGGGCCTGCTGCAGATGTTCCTGGTGTCTCAGCAATCTGAATTGCTACAAAAGCACTTACCCTCTTGATATATTTTTCGTGAGAGAGTAATTTCCCTGATTCTAGCAAGCTGGGGAGCCGTCTGTCCTGCAGGGCTGTGAACCTGTTCTGAAACTTGTTTATGTCTGCTTGCATATCCTAGATTCTTCTGTCCAGGGTTTGGATTAAATTCTTCATTGTTGTGGCTCTTTTGATCAGGGAAATGGTTTCAGTCCTATTACCAATTCCCATTTTCACCAACTGGGAACTTGTTCTGTAATTTAGGACCTCAATCATCCTGGGGGCAAAGTCTGCCATGTTGCCTAGGGAGTTTCTTGCTCTTTGCAGCTCTTTTCTAGCCCTGCCAATGAGTCCCACTTGCTCATATATAGCATCAATGTACTCCCACTGGTTAGTTATTGATTATCCAATGGCAGTCCAAATCACTTGCTTGAGCTCTGCTGTCACTTTCTCAAAATTGAGCTGCTTTTCTAGCTCTGCAATTGTCTTCTTTAGAGCTTTCACTTCTCTCTCTCTCTCAGCTATATTTTGCTTAGACTTATCATATTTCTCTTCTATTTTGGCTAAGCTGTCCTTGGCTTGGCTGAGCTCTGTCATCTGAGCTTCTAGCACCTGAAGTTCTTGCCTTAGTTTCTGCATGTCTAAGCTCTCAGTCTTTTCTGTTGGTGGTGTTGTAGTGGCTGGCTCTGTAGTGGCTGGAGCTGTTTCTGATGCCTGTTGCTTTGGAGGGATGGTGTCTTGAGGGGTCTCCTCAAGGTCTATTGTTTTTGTGGGCGGCTTGGAAGACTGCCCTTCTTCTCTCCTTTGTAGTGCTGCTTCTAGTGTTGTCTCTGTGTCCTGCAGCTTTTGCTGTGTGTCTACCAGCTCTTTATATAGAGTCATCAATAATGCAGTGACATCCTTTTGTTGCCTCTGCTGGGCAACTTCATCTGTTTGTGGATGTAGAGTTGGTGGGATCTTCATCTTCTTCTTAATTGCAGCTATATCTGCATCCCTTAGTTTAAGGACCTCTTGTATGGCCTTAACATCATTGGGATCATGCCCAAACTCTATGATGATTTCTTCCAATGCCTTGATCCTGTTGTCCTTGGCTTGAGAGGATGCCCTCTCCAACTCAAGCTGAGCTGCCGTGTTATTCAAACTGTTTTGCAGCCTGTAGTTGATCAAGGTCTTATTTGCCAAAGTGGCATAGACCATCTCACCCGTCTGCTTGTGGAGTTCTATTTGGTCCATGGGGTGGATGTCTTTTGAAAGGACTTCCAGATTAGTCCTTATGTAATCTGCAGCTGTTTGAGGTTGCTGCACTGTAGGGGCAAAATGGCTCATAGTCATTTTGCCTTCTTGCACATCAAAGGCAGCCATTAGTCTCTGTTGGTTTGCAGGAGCCATATTTAATAAATGATTATAAAGCTTAATTTTGATTGGCTCACTCCTCCTCTTGGCGTCCTTGAACTGCTCCTTTATGCCTGCAGTTGTATTCTTGTCTTGTCCTGAGGAGCTGACCTCCCCAAGTGCTGCCTTATCCTGCTCCTGATGCAATGAGCTGGCAGAGGTCTCAAGGCTTTGCATTTCTTCTTCTGAGAATGGATTGAGCCTCTGCCTTTTATCTGGACCTTCTATGAGAGGGGTGTCCCTCTCCCTTTTCCTGTTGGTGTCCTCCCTCTGAGGGGTTTGGAGGACAGAAGAGTCTACCCTAGAATCCTGTCTAGGAGGCGCCATGCTGGTTATCTTTTCTTGGGTAGCTGCCTGGCCTTCTGCTCTTTGTGTCTCCTGATCCTGTTGATCAGTTTGTTGCTGCTGATGGCCCTGTTGGCCCTATTGGTTCTCTTTTTCCTGCATTTCTATGTCCTTTCCCTTGCTTTGTTCTTGAGCTGAGGTCTGTGCTGCCTTTTGAAATGTTGCAGATGAGGAGGCTGGTGCTGTTATGTGAGAGCTTGTTAGAGCAGGAACCTAAGAAGGACATTCCAAGTCAGCCATTTTCAACAAATGTCTCCTAGCCCTCTCAACTAGCTCTTCTTGAGACAAAGGCTCTATCAAGGTGTTTTTCCTCCATTTTGGCTGGTTGGCATGTCTCGATATGTGGAGCATGCTATCATGCTCATAGTTGGAGAGTTTGTATTTTTGTCTCCTCCGGGATATAAAGCCATTGGGGTCATATGGTTTCCAAAGGAAGCTTTGTGTTAAGCCAAGGCATTCCAACATTCTCTCTGCCTCTATCGACCCCTATCTTTTGTTCATAACAAAATGCCCCAACTGGTTTTTGACTTTGAGTTGTGCCTTCTTGCCTCTCCTTGCAAAGTGGATTTGATCGGCATTGCCGAATTGTTTGAAGTATTCCAGGGCAAAGAGCCTCATGGGCACAAACCTGGGCAGTCTGAAAGGCCTCAGCTCACATCCATATATTCTAATCACTGTGTGATGCTGGTAGAAATACCAGTCTCCTATGCCATAGGCAGTGGATAGTTGCAATATCCTCTGCATTTCATCAGTGAGTCTTGGAGGAGGGTCTGTCATGAACAGAGAGAGGGCAGGATGGATGAACAAATCTATGAACTCACAGTATGTATAGGGTGAGTATGCTTGGACATGGAAGATTGAGCTCCAGTACACCACTGATCTTGGGTTTCCTGCAACATCATTTCTCTTAATCTCAAAAGAGAATTTCTCATGTTGGTAATAGAGAATAAGGTGATAAATGTATGAAGTGTATCTGAACACTCTCTCCCTGGACAGGTGCAAGAATTGCTCATGAATCTTGTCAGAGATGTATGTGGCATAGTCATAGCAGATGGGGGCCTTACCAGGAGAAAACATTGTCATCATGACTAGCACAGTTTCCTCTATGAATTCCATTGACTTGTACCCTAGTACTGAGCTTATCATATAGGCTAGGTCCAGGCCAAGTTGATTCAAGTAGCCATCAAAAATAGGAGGGTGTAGCACTGTATCAGATTTCCGAATGAATAGTTGGTTCAGCTTCAGGATCTCTGTCTCTGTAAGTATCTTGGACCCTTGATTGATTAGGTCCAGCAGGGATAAAGGAATGAGTTTCCTTTGAGTTTTGAATTGGACCATATCCCTGATGGCCTGAGGGGTAGTGTAAAATACAATCTCACCTTGAGGATTCATTACTGCCCTCTGTGTTGGATCATAACCACCAGCACATAAATAGATAAGGTCAGGGAACTGGTTGACTTGGGGCATTTTAAAAGTTGGGAGGGAGGACTCCCAAATGCCTAGGATATCAGTCCCATCCCTGTGCCTAGCCCTGAATTCATTTAACAAATGGATGTGAAATGTACATCTGGAGGGGGAGTCTTCTGAAATCTGGTAGTCTAAATCTGCAAAGTCCTGCCAGTCCAGCTCTCTCTGAGGAGCATTTAGGGGAGTGACATTAAGGGCTGCTGATCCTGCAGGGGCAGCCATGTCTGCCTCGAGTATTTCTTGAGATGCTGAGTTTGTCAGTTGAAATGGCGAAATTGAGGGGGGGCAGAAACCAGCAAGGTTCGTGCACAGACAACTATAACCAGTGCTTGAATTCTCTGCGGAGGCCTTTATACACTTGACAGGATTTCTTTGACAATTTGGGAGCAATGGTGTGAGTTCACGATTGCGCGAACCGGGCAGGGTTTTATCAGAAATTGCAGTCTAAATGAGGTATTCGCCACTGTTTTTCAACTCTAAACTGTCGAACAGAGGTAGGTTACAGCTGGTTCTCCGGTGAATTTTCAATCCTATGACTTCTTGTGGTGGATTTTATGAGAAATTGAGAAAAAACCAGTTCAAAGGAGGATGAAGACTCAAATACCTGTTTGACAGTAGCTTGAGGTGAGGTTGCAGTTGGACTAGCTGTCTGAGCTTTGCAAATGGTCGCAGGGTGGCTGATGGCGCAGTCGTCGTGGAGTGCATGCAGATGGCAGAACAACGCTTTCTTCAGAAAAACAGCGAAATTGGCGAAAAAACGGGAAAATTTGGCTTTATAGTTATTTGGCGCGCTTTTTGGATGACATCAACATGACGTCAGCATGAGGGCCCGGGTCAGATGACATCAGCAGGACGTCATCGGGTGACGTGGCGGCCTAAGACCGGTCCACGGGGGTGATGAGGTGGCGGCCAGGTGGATGAATGAGGGACGAGGTGAGCGGATGTGGCAGTGACGTGCACAGCAGCGGGACGAGGACGTGGGTGGGACAGGTGTCACCATATCGCGGCCCTTCCTGTATGGTGAATAAACTGTCAGACGCTGCTCCGATGGGATTTGGGCGCGACAACTGTCCCCACGTGACGTAAGCGTCTGACAGATATCGGAAGGTATCTGTCAGACGTGTAGGGTGCTCCGATATTGACGAGGACCGTCGATCTGGAAACGCGCGATCCAACGACTGTCGGGCGATCAACTTGCTCGAGCCCTTAACGCCTGCCTTTTTTAACCTTCGGACGTCGGGATCTCCCGAAAACATTGTGTGCTGTAGATCTGGACCAGGCGCCATCTGACGGTGATCGGAGAGGTAACCTGCAAGGGAGATAGCGGCCAGCAGGCGAGTATTAAAAAACAATATTTCCTCGGCAATCCGTGACCGGCGGGCCCCTCCATGTGGCAAGTACTTTCTCGGGGGTTTTTATAATTTTCTTTGTAAAAGTGATTTAATCGACCAACCTTAGGAAAACATGAAATTTTCGGATTTTATGCAAGGTTTGGGTATAAATTTTTATGGAGGCAGAGACTATAGGGAAAGGGGTCCAATGTAATTTATACAACGAAAAACAGGGTAAACTGGCTCCCGACCTTAGGATAAGGCGGGAGAAGGATATTTCCATAGTTTTTCCGCCCTTGGGTGATTTTTATGGGATTAGAAGGTTTTCAAGGGTTTTTAAGGTCAAAAATGGAACTTTTGGGTAGGGAAACCGGTTGAGATGGAGCAAAAGGTTGAACATGGGTTCTTGACCTTGACCAGATGTCAATTCAAGTCCCAGGGAGTGAACATTATGGCTATAGTGCCAAGGAGGGGATATTTATACATTGTGGGGTTTATACACCATGGTGTTTATAATAATAGGGATAGTGGGATATAGGGGGCTAAGTAATAGAGTTAGTTGTTAATATGGAGGGAACATGTGGATGAGGGCTGGTTCAACCAAGTTTTCTTTGAAAATAACTTGGAATCAAGAGTAGATCAAAATGAAAATATTTTTGCACAAGAAATGTGGCTTCTTAAAGCCATAAGAATATGTCAAAGATATGAATTTTTGTGCTCTGTGCAGCTTGGGAGAGAGTGTTAGTAATGAGTGATATAGAGATGAAAACAAGGGAGTTAGTCATGCTCCAGTGTGTTGCTTTCGTGTAGATGTTTCAGCAACTTTGGTCTTGAAAGAGACAACACTTTTGCAATCCCATCTACCTACCCAACTAGTTCTCCTAACATTTTTTGTTCCTTCTTGGAGGGTGCACTTGGACTTGCAAACCCTTTGAATGCCTTTTCTTTTCATTGGCTTTTTGCTTTCATTTCCTATCTAATACAACCCTTATTCCTTCCAAGGTTCCAGATTAAGCAGTTGGGAACCTTCCTTTCTCTACCTAGCTAGTGATCTGCCAAGATTAAACAGTTTGGACAGATTTCATTCTCTATTCTATAACATAAATTGAAAACATGGCATGATCCAGATTAGACTGTTGGGTCATCCATAAACTTTTGTAAAAATGCAGGCCTATATACACCTTCTTCTCTTGTAAATATGAAACCTTTGTGACAGCAAAATGGAGCATATTTGGCACTTATTTTTGCCAATCATGAAATATGAAACCTATTGGTATAGGTATCCAACACACCCAAAGAAAAGAAGAAAAAATGTTAGGCAAAGTAGGTTGGGTAGGCAGAATGGTGTTGCAGAATGTGACTTGTAATGTATTGTGTAAATAAGTTAACTTTCAATCCCACCACAAGTGCAAAGCAGATATTTTGATGCAGCTCAAACAAGGCAGAGTTTCATGACTAACTCCCCTTCATCCTTTTCCCCAGTCATTCACTAACTTTCCTCAAAGATATTAAGATCTGCTTAAATGTCACTCATAAACCCCTCCATCTCATTTCATAAATAACCTAAGTAAAACTCCTTTTTGCTTAGGAAATTCGTACAAACATCACACAATACCCCTTTTGTCCCTTTTAGGCCTAAGTTTTCAACATTATAACTTAGCGCTCGATTCATGTCTTTCATATTAACAAATTAACCTTTATTATTTAAATCCCATATAATCAATTCCCCTTTCCTATATTATATTAATATATAAAAACCCCAAAACATTATTAATCCCACCCCCGATTAAACTATAACCTTATATATGTCTGTCGGGATTATTTAATAACCTTCACGTGCAAAACATGGGATAATTAACCACCCGGGTTAATTATAACCAAACTCCGCCGACCAATCAAACCCACCCCGATACCATTAAAAAACACATTTTATTGTGTCGGGTCTGTAGTGTTAACCTTCCGCCATCTCTGACCTCCGTCAGCCATCAAATCTGGGCCCGCTCATCCAATGGCCCACGCTCATATCGCACCCCCCTTCCATCTGACATTTAACTCCCGGGGAACTGGTGGTTTTGTTCTTGTACCCTTGCCACGCGTCGCGCTCCTGCTGTGATCGCTGCCTCCCCACCTGAAATCGCTTGATCCCAAAAGTTGTGCGGGGGAAACTACTTACCACCCCTCCGCTAAACGACAACATGTCTAATCTAGCTGATGTCATCCATGCAATAAATGCCAAAAGCCCCGCCAAAGCCAAAATTTTGTTAAAACCACGAGAAATGTCATTTTTGCCATTTTTCATTACGAACAGTATTCCATGCAAAATACGTCCGGTTGATTGCAAATCACGTCCAATCCGCCACCCGGCCAAAAACTCCAGCATCCTGCTCTACAGCTTGTCCTGCAACCTGCAAAGTACACGATTCGCCTCTAAAAACATGTATTTACCCCAATTCAATTCCCGAACCAGTAATTTCGTTTTTTCCTCTGCGAATTTTTTACCCAAAGATCCAAATTCAAGTAAAATCAGTTTGTATCTCTCATAGAAATACACCCAGAACTGCTGTTTTCCCCATATTTTCCACAAAAGCCCGACCTCCAGTTTGAAAACACAAGAACCAAACATGGAAGCTCCTGTAGCTCTCAACGTCGCGCCCCTCAATGTACCTCATGAAGACCTGGATTATTTACCCTTAGTTGACAGAGATTTTCAAATAAAGGAGTTATCTGTTGACATGAACCACCTCCAGGCATTTTGCCAAATTAGGAATAGTTATCTAAGCAACTTTGATATCTATGGAATATGGGAATCTAATCTTCCCAGGTATTACCTTCCCTTAGTCAATGTTTTCCTAGATATTATTAACCAATGCTGTGCCAACTACGAACCTACCCAGAGAGCAGTTATGACCCCATTCCAAACTGTCCTCTTTTACATAATTGTTGAATCCATCAATGAGATGTTACAGTTCAAACCCACTCAACCTTTGGTTCCTCTTTCCATGGGATTTTTGCTTCAGCAAGGCTCTCAATTACCCAATTCAGAGATAACTCGTATTGCTCAATTATTCATGAAACTAGATTGCCAGCCCCAAGGCCCACCTCCATATCTGCATACCTGGTTCAATGAAGCAGGAAAACTCATTATTGATATGATATCCTTCATCTTGGGATTTAAGACCAGTGAATTTGTTGATGAGACCACCTTAGTTCTATTGTCAATGTTTACTCCAGGACAACCCCCTACTGTCAAGTATGACTATGCCACTTTCATTGCCAACAAGATCTATGACCAATTCATAAATCTGGATAGAGAAGGAGTCTTCAAATACACATCTTATATATACCATCTGTTATTATATTATCAGCCAGACAACTTTTCATTTCTCATCAGGAAATTGGATTCTAAAGGAGAGCGGAGGTCTGTGATCTTTTGGACCTCATTATTCCATGATGTCTGTGAATCCCCTTATACCTATTGTGAATTCATTGACCTGTTTGTACATCTAGCCTCCACTCTATTAATAGGGGCTCCTCCTCCTAGGATCTCTAGTGATATAAAGAAGATTTTACAGCTTTCCAGATAGTACAAGATAGGTGACTGGTACTTATATCAAAATCACATGGAAATCAGAATCTATGGATGTGAGCTGTGTCCTTTCAAATTGCCTAGATATGTGCCCATGAGACTATTTGCATTAGAATATTTCAGACAGCTTATCAATGCAGATTTAACCCACTTTCGTAATGCAAAGAAAAAGGCTCAGCTAAGAATAAAAAACCAGTTAGGCCCTTTTATCATCCATAAGAGGGAGGCATGGGAAGATGCTGAGAAGATATTAGGGGAACAACTTAAATTGAAGAAGAGTTTTTGGTGGGTTCCATATGACCCAAGTAGTTTTATAAGTGATAGAAAAGTAAGAAACAGGCTGTCAGTTTATGTACATCATAGGATCCTTGAAATTGAACAGTTTGCTAATCAGGATGAGTGGGTAGAGGGTACATTAATAGAAGAAATTAGTGAGCAAGAAAAGATGGAAAGAGCTATGAAAGACCTTGAAAAAACCCTTAACCTGGACTCTTTTGGACAGGTATCTTTCAAGCTACCTCAACAAACAGGAGTTGGTACATCCTCTACTGGAACTTCTCAGCAGCCTGTACAAGAAACTAGCACACCAGTTACAGGGTTTCCTAAGGGTAAGGAAGTGGCATACACATAGCAGTCAGCAATGACTGATCAACAGGGGCAAATTACTCCAGTTCAAACCAAAGCAGCAGAGATTCCTACATTTCAGACTCCTCTAAATGAGGAAAGAGGCAAGAAGAGACTCAGGGAAGACGCCACACCGATCAGTGTGCCTGTAGAACAACCAGGGGAAAAATGGCAAAGACTCAATCCTCTGTTAGAAGAGGAAATCTTTGAAGAAACAATGGAAAGTCTAAGAGGGGAAAAGATAGCCAGCCAGCAGACATCCCCAATGGTGGAAACATCAACCAGCTCACATAGGCAGGAGCTAGAAAGGTAGCACAGTGTGGAAGTTTCATCCACTAGGCCACAAAGCAAGCAGACCTCTGACATCAAAAGGACGTTCACAGAGATAAAGGCTAGAAACGACCCACTAAGGCTGCAGATTTATAACCAGTATCTTAAGATGGCCCCCACAAACCAACAAAGTTTGATGTCTGCCTATGACATTAAGGAGGGAAAAATGATCATGAGTTATTTTAAGCCCAAGTTGCAGCAACCACAATCAACAACTAATTACATTAGGGCAAATCCGAAGGTCATAGCCAAGGATATTCATCCCATGGACCAAATTGAACTGCATAAACAGACTGGAGAGATGGTCTACTCCACACTAGCTGATAAAGCAATGTTGGCTCATAAATTACAAAACTCCTTGGACAATACCTCTGCTCAACTAGATTTGGAGAAAGCCTCTTCTCTTGCTAAGGACAACAGGATAAAATCTTTGGAGGAGATTATCATTGAACTGGGACATGATCCCAAAGATGCTAAGGGCATAAAGGCATTAATGAAGAAGAAAGAGGAAGATATTGCTGCCCTGAGGAAGCAGCTTAAACTCCCTCCTTCCATGCATCCACAGACCACGAAAGTTGTACAACAGAAATTTGAAGAGGAAATGATGCACTTGCTTATGAAACTCAATGAAAGGTTAACTAATACAGAGCAGGCACTGGAGAAAGCTCTAAAAGAAAAGTAGGGAGAGTCAACCTCCCAGCCCCCTGAAGTAATCCCTACAGTCACTACTGCCCCCTCCACACTTGTAACAATATTGCCTCCCACTGTTCCAACATCCACAGCAGAGATAATTACAGGTACATCAGCAACAACAACAACACCAGGTAGCAGTATTACTATGATTACATAACAATTGATAAAGGCCATGGAAGAATTAAAGCTACAAGTGTCTGAATTGAAACTGGTAAAGGAACAATTGGCAAAAGTAGAAAAAAGTTACGACAAATCCAAGATGAATGTGGCAGAGAAAACAAGGGAGGTTAAAGCATTAGAGAACAAGGTGAGAGCATTAGAAAAGCATCTTTCTCTGGATAAACCTTTGGCAGAAATCAAGAGCATTTTGTGGGCCAACATCAATCAATCCCTTAGTAATATGTGGAGATCTATCCAAGTTATTTATGAGCAGGTTGACTTGATAGGAGCGGCCCAAGGGGAGATTCAAAGGACAAGAGCTTTATTGGGACAAATGCCTAAACAAGCTAACCGGCTAATACATTTTTTGAACACCAAGACCAGTAAAGAACTACAAGCACTGGAAATCACAAATATGACATGCACCATTCTAGAAATTAAGAGAGTTCTAACCAAGAGAACTCTGATGCAAAATTTGGAAAGGAGATGCCAGGACATGCAGGTGGAGATCAACTTTTTCACAGAAAAGTTCACAGTTTTGCATAATAAAGGTTTGCCAAGTCATTTGGGAAGTAATGACCGCCTGATGAGACATGTAGATTACACACAAAAGTTGAATAAATATGTTGTTGATAAAATTACTTCATCAACAAGTGCTTCAGAAGTAAAGGAACTTCCATCTAGCCAAGCCCTCTACGACAACTTGGAAAATTTATTCTACATTGAGCATGAGATGAAACATCTATTCACTATCCCACCTAATTTCTTCAGGTACAAAAAGACTGATGAAACTTTAAGAAAGTTGTAGAGACATAAACTACTAGAACCGAAGTGGTGGCAAAGTGTGTTAGAAATTCTATAAACTCATCTTTGGTATCTTTGGTAAAAGGAAAATTTTGGGCCATCTACCATAATGTGGAGAACAAAAATAAATGAGGATCAGATGGATAAAAGCGTATCATATCAGAATTCAAATATCCGACTGAAAGGGAGGAGACAGCACATAGTATCAGTGGAAGATAGTTGTAGACCGACTTACAAAGGCTACCTCCAGCACATCTGACAGGATGGAGCAGCCATCACATCATCAATTATGTTTTCCCTATTATCGAGACTATTCATCTCTATATTTTATAAAAAATGATGAATCATCACTAGATATTATCTCCTTGAGATATTTTGTAAGATATTTTGTATAAATACCCCCCCATTCGAAGTATTTGGGGTTGGTGAGGCATTCTTAGACTTTGCTGTAATACTAAAATTTTTGAATACAAAAGCTTTTGGAATCAACTATTGTTGGACTCACTGGATGTAGAATTGAAGCAGATGGACTTGTCACAGAATTCTTGAATCAACCAATGGACCAATAAGTCCCCTATATCTTCTGTTTTGTAGCTTTTCTAGTTTCATTATATCACACGTGTTTCACAATCTAAATGGTAATGATAAATATTAATTCAGCATATGCTTGACTGCACTCTGTGTTTCATTCATTATCATTCTCTATGTTTTCTTCAGGATTAGTATAAACAATGTAACTCTTAATTGCTCTTGTTTCCTAATTCTCTCATATTGATTATTTGCTTGGGAATTCCTAACTGCTCCTTAGTAGTAATCATTCATTTTCCTGTGTTAAATATGTTGAAGGATTCTTAACTACCCTTCAACCAATTTAAGCCCATTCCATCTGATACAAATCTTTGTTTGTTCCCTGTTTGACTATCTTGCTTTGTGAAACCATCCTCTGTTAAGAGAAAAAATATAGAAAGCCATCCTCATTGACTCCATTAGCCCAATGGACTGAATTTCTCAGACTTACACCTCTGTTATATTGAATCTCACCATCCAAAAATCAAACAAAACCCCTGAACCTCATAACTAGCATAATACCTTTCAAACAGAGTTAAATCATAAAGAGACAACCCTCTCTAGATTTACATAGGCTAGAATCCGTGTCTAAAATATTGTTCTGTGGTTACCTCAACCATATTCCCTTTCTTACAACTTTTGGGAACAACCTGAGTGATAACAGGGTGCACTCAGGAAGATGCAGGAAGCTCCAATTCATATGCCATAGTACCAATATTTTGTAACACCTTGTATGGACAATAATACTTTGGTGATACTTTATTATCCTTATTAGCTTGCTTGAGGAACATTTGTTTGTATGGTTGTAGTTGTAGAAATACCTAGTCGCCTACATCAAAACTTCTTTCGCTGCGATGTTGATTTTCCCGTCATTTCATTATATTTTGTGCCAAAGTGAGGTTATCCTTTAAGAGTTTGAGAACGTCTTGTTGATGCTCGATGTGATATTCCATTTCTTGAACCTTAGAATTTTCTTTTAAATATTATGTGATGCACGATGGATGATATCCATAAAGTGCCATAAATGGGGTCATTTTTGCTGTAGTATGGAAGGAAGCATTATACCACCATTCAGCTAGAGGAAACCACTTGACCCACTATATATGTTTATCAGATACAAATCAACGAAGATATCCTTCCAAACATTTGTTTACTATCTCAGTTTTCCCATCAGATTGAGGATGATAAGATGAGCTATGAACTAATTGAGTACCCAGAGAAGAAAAAGTCCAAAAATTTCCAGTGAAAATGGGATCTCTGCTGCTTATAATAATCTTTGGGTTTCCATGTAGCTTTTGAATTGTTTACATAAATGTAATAGCAACTATATTGGCTTTAAATGGATGAGATAATGCACAAAAGTGTGCATACTTGGTAATTATATCAACTACCACCATGATGACACGCTTTCCTTCGTACTTGGGTAAACCTATGATAAAATCCATTGAAACCTCCTCCCAATGTTGACTTAGTATGGATAAAGGTTGTAACAGACCTGGGGTCTTAATTGTCTCAACTTTATTTTGTTGGCAAACAAAACATTCCTCCAAAAAATTTTGAATATCATATTTAAGGCCATCCCAAAAAAAAAAATAAATTCTTAACCCTGTGGTAAGTTTTTAAAAATCTTGAGTGCCCTCCTAAGGATGAGGTGTGAAATTCTAGGAGAATCTTTTGTTTGATTTTGGAATTCTTACAGAGGTATAAGTGATCTTTGTACCATAACGAATCATTTTTCCAACTAAATGTGTCAAATGTACTAGGATCTTGCTACAAATTTTGAATGAGTGCCCACACTTCGTTGTCATTCTTTCATTCATCCCTTGCTTTGTTTATCCAATCTGGTTCGATAATATAACTAGCACAAAAAACTGCTTCCACATGCTCATCCTTTCTTGAGAGTGCATCTGCAACAACATTTTTCTTCCCTTTTTTGTAGATGATTTCAAAGTCATAACCCAACATCTTTGTGACCCATTTTTTCTACTCTTCTGAAGATAATAGTTGTTCTAAAAAGTATTTAAGACTATCATGATCCGTTTTTACCTTGAAGTGTCTTGCCATTAGGTAAGGTCGTCATTTCTTAAGTGCATGTAGTATTGCCAACATTTCCTTCTCATAAACACCTTTGTGTAAATACTTTGCTTTGATTGGATGACTTTCAAAAGCAATGAGTCTTTCTTCTTGAATTAAAACAACACCAATTCCATTTCGTGAAGCATCACATTCCACAATAAAGGTTTTTATGAAGTCTGGCGTAGCTAAGTCCAGTGCTTGGCACATTGCCTCCTTAAGATGTCTGAAGGCCTTCGTTGGTTCTAGAGTCCAAAAAAATGCATATTTTTTTAGTAATGTTATTGGAGGTGCTGCTATTCTCCCATAATTCTTAACAAACTTATGATTAGACCTTGTCAACCCGAGAAATCCTCGTAGATGCTTTATGGATATTGGAATTTTCCATTCCTTAATGGATTTAATTTTGCTAGGGTCTAGCTTAACACCTTCATGAGATACAATATGACCCAGATATTCACCTCTTGTACTCCAAAGAAACATTTAGAGGTTTTTGCATATAATTGTTTCTCCTCCAATAGTTTGAGCACCTTTTCAACATGTTGAACATGATCCTTCCAAGACATGTTGTAGATTAGTATATCATCAAAAAATACTAACGCAATTTTTCTAAGGAAGGGTTTGAAAATGGAATTCATCAAACCTTGAAATGTAGAAGGCGCATTGGTAAGGCCAAAAGACATGACCAAAAATTCATAATGACCCTCATGAGTTCTAAAAGTTTTTTTTTGGAATGTCTTCAGTCTTCATTCTAATTTGAAGATATCCTGAACAAATATCCAACTTGGTGAAGCAAATTTATCCATGTAATTCATCCAATAATTCATCAATGACAAGAATGGGAAATTTATATTTAATAGTGATCTTTGATCTCTCTATAATCTGGAGACATGCGCCATGATCCATCCTTCTTGTGCACCAATACCACTGGAGCAAAGAAAGAACTTTGACTAGGTTGAATTATACCAACCTCTAGCATTTCTGCAACCATATGTTCAATTTCACTCTTTTGGGCATATGTATATCTGTGAGGCCTGATGTTTGGGGGAACACTTCCTGGAATCAAATGAATAACATGATCATGATCATGATCATGAATAGGTGAGAGGCCTTTGGGAGTCTCAAATACCTTGGAATGATTGTCCAAAATTTTTTGAAGTTCTCGAGAAATAGATGATTTCGATGTGGGAACCTCTAATGAACATAATTGTGCAATTAAACCTCGTTGTTCTTTCTTTAGAATCTTTGTCATGTTGTTAGAGATAATTATATTTCTCGGTTTCCCTGCGATACCCCTTATTTCAACTTCCTTTCCTTCCCAAAAAAATTTCAAGAAATTTCTTGAAAATTAAAATCTATCATACCCAAAGATTGTAGCCATTGTACTCCTAGTACAACATTAGAACCACCCATTGGAAATCATTGAACTATTCAATACATATTCTCCCATGGATAGCTTGATATTATGGCATTTTCCAGAGAAATTTATGTTTCCTCAATTTGCAACCATCACTTGACACTCTGGTGCCAGATATAGGAAGCAATTAAATTCCTTGACTATCTTACAATGAATAAAATTATGGGTACTACCCGAATCAATTAACACTATTACCTTTTTCTTCTTGATATGTACTTCTATCTTGAGAGTTTGAGGAGTGATAATTCCTACCAATGCATTACAAGATATGGTCAGATTAATTTATTATTCCTATAGGGTTGTTTCCTGGTGTATATCCTCTTCTTTTGACATTTCTTGTTCCTTTTCTTCCTCCTCCTCACAATCTATGTAAAATAATTTCTTCTCAGCACACTTATGACCTTTAGTATATTTTCTATCACAACTGTAACAAAGCTCGTTTGCTCTTTTTTCTTCCAATTGTTGTGGTGTCAACCTTTTAGGTTACGGAAGGCTAGGGGCAACAACACTTCCATCTTTACAGTTGTGAGGGGTAGGCTTCCTTGTTGCCATAATTTTGCTTTCATTTTTTCTTGCCAACCTGAATGCCTTCTCAAATGAATCAAGTTCCCAAAGGTGAACCTCATGTTGGATGTTATCCTTTAAAGTCCCTATGAACAAATTAATTGTATGCTCCTCTAGAATATCTTTTACGCTTATATTAAATTTTTGGAATTCCTCAATGTGCTCCACCATTTAACCCTTTTGTTTGAGATTAATCAATTGGCTAAAAAAGGTGTTTCTTTTTGTATCCTCATAATGTGTTATTGTTTCCACCATAAAAATTGACCAAGTGACAATTTGTTTACAATATCAAATTCATTGAGACCATACAAACTGATTGGGTTCTAAATATAAAGTTGCAATGCGTAACTTTTGTGTGTTTTGAACATTATGGAGATCAAAATATTGCTCCATTTGTAGTATCCATGTTACGGGATCCTTTCCATCAAACTTCCTCATACTGATCTTTGGAACATGGTGGGTCTTCAATCCATGGTGGGTCTTCAATCCAACATTAGATTCTATGGAATCATGATTAACATTTCTTTTGTTCTCATCATGAGTTTCCTCTACCACATTTTCTCCATTAGGAAGCATTTCTTGAAGCAACTTTGCCAAACCTTCTTTCAAACCTTCCATGTCTTTCTTTAAATCTTCAATATTTACTTCTAAACCATCCATGTTATATTCCATGCCATCAATCTTAGCTTCCACGCCATTCATCTTAGCTTCCATGCTATTCATCTTAGCTTCCACACCATTCATATTAGCTTCCATGCCTTTCTTTAAACCATCCATCTTAGCTTCTGTTACTTTTTGTGAGAGTGAAATTTGTTGCACTTAGTCTTGTAATTTTGATATATCATGTTGCATTTCCTCCTCTTCTTCATGAGTCATGGTAGATATTTCAGGTTGCTTACTAGGTGTTTCCATTTTCTTTCTTCGGGGCATCAATTAATGATAATTATGTTTCACTATGCCCTTTGAATTCTTTCAAACTAATTTTTCAAACCAAACTTATGCAAACTTTTAAAAAAACTACACACATTCTTTTGCTTTTGAGGAGATCGATATTGAATCTATTGTATCTCTATAATTTCAGATCTCCAAGGTCTAAACTTTCGTCCTGTCGTATCCCTCTGAGTCCTATTTCCAACCCCACAAGTTTGATCAAGTTTAGATTCTCCAAGGAAGAGTTATTCCAAATCTTCCACAATGATCTAATTATAGACTAGTTCAGTAGATAGAACTTGTACGAATTTCCACATGTCATTGTTTCGAACTTCGGACCTGGAAATGATACAAAAAAAAAAAACTAAATGTTGTCCTATTTCTATACCATTTTACAAAATTTCAATATGATACTCAGATAGAAAGTTATGACGATTTTCCCCAGGTCACCTGTTTGCAATATAATTCAGAAGCCTACAAACACCCTAAATTCCTTCGATCATATTTCCGAAAATATATCAAGACAAGATCTAAAATTCGTACCCAAGGTTCATGAATATTTCTACTCAAATGGGTTTTAATTTCAGCTTCTGGAACTGCGTAGAACAAACTTTATAGCAAAAATTCCATGATGACCTGTTTGAAGCAGCGAAACCTTAGAATCCAAAGTTCAGATACCAAATGGTATGCAACCAACTCACAAAATAGAATAAAAGATAGATAAACGACTTCAAAATCAGCCTCTTTGAGGGGGAAACCTGCTTTACATTACACAAATGAAAAATTCTTGGATGATACAAATGACAAGACCTCCTTTCTATAAATGGAAGTCTAAGGGGTCCCAATACAATCAGAGCCTACATAACAATAATATTGTAGGGGCACAACAATAACAATAGTGGGCTTCTATGGGGCACAATAATAACAAAATGGGGACTACATGGGCACAATAATTCAATAAGGGGGTGCATTAATAACAATAAGGGGTTACACTAGTAGTATAGGGACCTAACATTCTTGTAGTTATGTTTCTTGTAGGGTGGTTGAAACAAGTTTGCTTCCTTCATGACTCTCCAAGGTGATCTCGGTCTTCTCTGATCTTGAAATGACCAAATGGTGCATGATAGTTTGGAATGTTTGTTATTTATGGTCGATTCCTTGGAGCATTGCATTGGCTAGTAGTGTACGATATTTCCTCTTTGGGATCCTTGGCCCACCGTTAGTTATTATGTAGCCTCCCCTCATAATCATCACCCACTTTCACACAACTTAACTCAACCACCTTTTCAACTCATTCTTCTTGATGTGACATTGCAACGTGTCATTATTACTAGGAGTTCACTTTTTGTTTTCAAGTTGAGGGTGGCCAAATTAATTGGCCACCTCCAACTTTTAAAATCGAACTTTTTCATATTCCTACACTTTTTTCATAGCATACTTAGAGAAGAATTTGGATGAGGTGCCATACCTATGCCTTCCTTCACTTAGTTGATGCATGGTGGAGGGTGACTTTTATGTGCTTAGTTTCATTCAAGTAAGTTCTTTTCCTTGGTCACTTTTCTGTATATTTCTTGTTGCTGATGTGGTTTTATTCTTTGTTGTTATCTATAGGTGCTTGGTCTCTGCTGCTGTTGTTGAGCTCTAGATAGGAGTCATAATGTTTGTAGGGGTTCTAGAACTCTTTACTTTCATGGATGGTGAAGGAGAATGCATGGAGAAACTGTTGTTGTGATAACACAGGATGCTACAGGGTTTCCTGTAGTTACTATATGAAATCTTGTAGTTTCCTTTTTTCATCATTTTTTTTTTTCACTTGGAGGAGGAATGGTTTGTGATGTAGGAGTGGAAGGATGAGAATGGAGGACATGGAGTGGTAGGTGAGTGAGGCCAATGATAGCATGACCCTTGGACTCTCTTTCTCTTTTGTGTGTGTGTGTGTGTGTGTGTATATATATATATATATATATATATATATATATATATATATATATATATATATATATATATATATATATATATATATATATATTTGATGGACACAGAGGTTGGTATGGTCATGAGTTTGTGTTGGGTGAGAGATGGTGAGGTGTATGGTCCCCTCTTTCAACCTAGGACAATTTTACATCATCATTTTCTAATCAAGACTTCATTCATGTAGTGTTTCAGGACATCTTGTAGTATTACAGGAAACTCCTATAGTAACTACAAGAAACCCTATAGAAGTCAGAAAACTGCATAAAATTAGTTTTTGATGCCTGGAAGTGAGGATGGATGATGGAGACATATTAGGTATGGGAGATATGAAGTGAATGGAGGAAGAATGGGGAGATGTTGGCCTGTTGTCCCTTGAACTTTGAGTCCTTTGTTTCCTTTAAAAACCTGAAACAAATCACAAAATTGTATTAGTGGGAAGGTTTGAGGTCCCTATTGCATCATTTTTTTTTAAGATACAGATCTGAAAGGAGGTTTTCAACCCGTTTTCCTGCCCTAGGCACCTCAAGGGAGGTTTTCACCTAGGTATCTTTTTTTCTCCTTGTTTCACTCTTGGGCTGCCTCAAGGAGGTTTTCAACCCAAAAGTTGGCCTCAGGTGCCTCACAGAGGTTTTCACCTAGGTCCCTTATTGTTTTTTGTTTTTTTTTAAATGTTTTCCCAAAAATAAAAACAGTCTTCAAGAATTTGGTGTGCTGGAAGCTGAGAAACTTCCAAGTGCATTCAATTCCTTACTAATAGTACTAATGAACTCTTCCCTTGGCAGAGGTCTTTTATAGGATTTCAATTTGTATCCATTGACAAGCAAGGGTATACCTTCTTCATTAATGGTCCTTATTTTCATAGCCCCATTGTCATGGTACTTTTCTATCAGATATGGGTCCAACCACCTGGTCATCAATTTTACTTTGAAGTCCTTGAACCTGGAGTCATAGAGCAAAGCCCAATATCCTTACTCGAAAACTTTGTCTTTGATGTTTTTCTCATGCCAAACCTTTCTTTGTACTTGAACAACTTTTATGTGTAGGAGGGCCTGCATCCTAATTCATCTAAATCATTGAGCTGGAGCATACTCTCTTGTTGTGCTTTTGTAACATCCAAATCCAATTGTGTTGTCATTCTCAAATTGTTGTACTCAAACTCAATGGAGAGCAGAGCCTTCTTCCCATAGACCAAGTCATAAAGGGTGAAGCTAGTGGTTGTCTTCCAGGTTGTATTATAGGCCCAAGTGGTCTCCACTAGTCTATCAACCCAATCTTTTATACTACTTATCACAACCTTAGTGAGAATGCCTTCCAGTGCTCTATTAGTAACCTCTACTTGTCCATTGGCCTAAGGATGATAAGAAATTGACTTCCTGTGTTTGATCTTATGCTACCTCAACATATTTTCAATTAGGTCTCAGGTGAATTGAGCTCCCTTAAGTGACTAGCTCTCTAGGGTACCCAAACTTGTAAAATAAATTCTCCCTTAAGAATTCAACCACTTTCTCTTTTGTTGCTACCTTGACAACCTTGGTTTCAACCCACTTTGTCAAATAATAAGTGCATACAACTATGTACTTTTTATGCCCTGATGGTGGCTCAACGGGCCCAATGAAATCCATGCCCCACTTTTCAAATGGCTCAAGATTCACCTAAGGTTTGCAAAGGAATTTCATCCTTGGGAGTAGGTTTCCCCATTCTTTGGCATTTATCACATCGACTGGTGTATCTTCTTGCACCTTAGTGGAGAGTGGACCAGTAGTAGCCAGGTTGCAGTACCTTGAAGGTTTTCCTCTTGGCTGCAAAGTGACCTCAACAAGGCCCATCATGATAGGCCAAAAGGATGTCAAATAGTTCCTCCTCCTTGACACATCTTCTCAAAATCTGATCTAGGCCTAGCTTGAAGAGATTACCTCTAATCCAAGTGAATGGGGAGCTCTTTATTACAATTCTGATTTTTTCCTCGGAGGATAGATTTGGAGGGGACTGTGAAGCCACTAGATAGTTGGCTATGTCAGAAAACCATGGAGGGAAAACTGAAATAGAAAATACATTCTCATTTGGTAGTTGATCATCAAGCATTCCTTCCTCACCTGCAGGAAAAGAAAGTCTAGACAAAAAATCTGCAACTACATTTTCTCTACTGGGCATATCAATGATGGTTAGATCAAATTGTTGTAATAAAAGCAACCATCCAATAATTCTGGTATTCACATAAGACTTGTTCATCAAATATTTAATAGAAACATGCTCGGTATGTATAAAGGTCTAGTAACTATTGATGTAGTGTCTAAATTTATTCAAGGAATGGACAATGGGTAGGAGCTATTTTTCAGTCACAGTATAGTTCAATTCAGTGTTGGACAAGATTTTGCTAATGAAATAAATGGCATAAGGAAACTTGTCATCTATCTCACCTAGAGATGCTCCTATAGCTTTGTGAGAGGAATCAACATGAATGTGGAAAGGAAGATCCCAATTTGGACCTTGAAGTATGGGTGCAACAGTCAACTTGTCCTTTAAGGTTTCTAGGGCCTCTTGGAAGCTTTCTAACTAGCAAAATTCAGAGTCCTTGGCCAATAGTCAAAACAAAGGTGAGGCTACTTTGCTAAAGTCCTTTATGAATCTCCTATAGTATCCATATAAACCCAAAAAAAATTTGACATCCCTCTGCTTCTGAGGAGTAGGGGCCCTCTTTATGATAGCAATTTTAGTTGGGTCCACTTGTAGTCCTTCCTAGGATATTGAGTGACCTAGAGCAATCATTGCATTAATCAAGAAATCACACTTCTCGGAACTAAGGGATAGGTTCATTTCAATGCAATTATTTAATACTTAACCAAATTCAAAGAGAGCCTCCATGAAATCACACCCACAGGGAGTGAAATCATCCATATATATTTCTACAGAGTCATGGACTAGCTCTGGAAAGACGCTTAGAACTACCCTCTGAAAAGTGGTAGGGGCATTACGTAATCTAAGAGGAAGGACCCTGTTGTCCTTTGAGATGACTCTAGGTTAGTTAGTTGTATGAGAGCATCTAAAATATTTTCTTTGTTTTAAATTCTATGGATGACCAATAATATGAATTATTTAAAACATGTTCTTAAGCCTTAACAATTACTAAATTAGATGAAAGGGATGCTATTTTTCTCGTTGTAGTTAATTGATTTAAAGTGAATGAATACAAGAATATGTGATGGTATAACTTGCTAAATATTCAAACAAAATATTTCATTGGTTATAAGCAAAGAATACAGGAAAACAACATTTCTTGTAGAACAAAATATATTCAAACCAATGCAAATTTGTGTGATAAGTAATTGATACAGGGGGGTTTATAATAACAAATAGTCTTATAAGCTAGTCTCTAGCTATTGTTGATAACTTCATAGGGGATTTAAGACTGACTCATACTTAGTATGATCTTACCCATTTCTCTACGTAAATAATTGAATATATGAAGCAATACATAATGAAATAAGCACATGTGAAAACTTACAAGAAGATAGAACTATAGTAGGAAAATTCAGAATCCTTTCATTAGCTTTACAATTCTCCAGCTGAGTTACAATTATGTTCCCAATGTTCATACAAGGGTTCAACCCATAATAACTCGAATGAGGAGTAATTTATACAAAACTAAATATCTGTTAGAGATATTTCTTACAAAATGTTACAAAAATAGTACAAAATTATAGGAAATTAAAAACTGTTAAGTCGTGGCACTATTCTTTAGGAATCTATTGATGATTGGTCCCCAAAAAGTGTTGCCCAGTTGTCTATTGGTTGAAGATGAAATTTACTGAATTACTTCGCAGAAGTGATCCCATGTTTCTTCACTTGGTATGGTGAGATTTACCAACTTCCTATAAACTTCATCTGCTTCTTTATATTTCTCAAAAGTGGGCTTATTTATAAAAAGATGTTTTATTTCATGCTTAATGATCAAGTTAAAATCTAATGCTTGTTTCCTTGTAATGTGCCCTTTTATGCTTGCAAAACTTGATTTATCAATTGTTTTGTTGTAAAGTTTCTGGCACTAATATTCCAAATTGATAAGCCTATCATTTGGAGCCACTAATTGTGGCAATCCTCTTTGATTAAGTAAATTAAACCTAAAGTGAAACCTTTGAACAGAGGTCCTTAATGCTTGACATTTAGTTTCTAGTTGTGTCATAAAGTTCTTCTTTTGGAGAACCTTCTTGATCTCCAAAACGGTTTCTGATCTGTCTACAATCTGTATTTGCTCCAACTCTGTCCTACTCTTTGAATTAAGAACTTTGATCATATCAGTAGCTTCACTTGGTTTACCATTAAGAAATTGTTTCACTTCATCAATAGCTACTTGACATTTGTTGATAAGTTCCTCCTACTTGAAGACGATCTGAATAGATGGCCATATTTTAGTTATGGCTTGACTAATGTCTGCCCAAATTATTTCCTTGGATTAGGCCAAGCTCTGTGCCATCAGTGACTGAACTACAATTCTTCAATCCTTCTATTCAACCTGTGCATTTTCTACATTTCCTCAACATACAAATTGTCATTTTTTATTTTATGTGCTTCCAAAGTTTGGAATTTCTTATGGAGCCTTTCATTCTCTTGCTTTTGATGAATGATTTCCTATGTACTTTTGTTCAAATCTTCTGTTGTCGATGTAAATTCCCCTGTGGCTAATGAAGATGTAATAGGAACAACTGTGATGGGGGCTATTGACAATGGAGTAAATTTCTCTTTTTTCTTTAAGTAACTTCTTAATTTGTTCCTCCATGGTTTTAATCTGTACATTTTTCTCAATTATTAGTTTTAGCATTTCTTCCTTATGTTGTTTAGGCTATATTATTTCCTTAGTTTGGGAGTCCTCTGTAGAAGGCAGTTTCAACTGTTTTCTTAATGCTTCAATATACGTTTTCTTTCTTCTGATTGTATCTTATTTTGCCTTTACATCATTAGGATCATATCCTATTTTAATGACTAAGTCCTCCAATGACTTAACCCTATTATCCTTATCCAGAGATGATATTTTCTCAATTTTCAATTGAGAATACACATTTGATAGAGTAGTTTTAAGCTTAGACAATGGCATAGCAGTGTTGGTCATGGTTGGGAAAAACATCTCACCAGACTGCCTATGCATGTCCATTTGTTCAATTAGATGAATATTATTGGCATCAATTAGAATATAGTTTTCTTATAATCAATAGAACCTTTGGGAAAAGGTACTTGAGCTTGCAGAAAGGCCATCTGCATTCTTCCCTTCTCGTTGTCAAAAGTTGTCAATAACCTATGTTGTGAAGTGGAAGTTTGCTTCCATAACTGTGCATAAACATTAGCTTTTAAAGCTTCATTCTTTTGTTTGATCTCTAGAAATTTAGTGAAAAAATTTAACTCCTCTGTTTCACTTGGTCTGGCAGAGTGAGTAATTTCCAAAAAATTTTGTGAAGTGGAAGAGGAAGAAGGAGTAGTAATTATAGGCTCCTCAGTGCCTATAGATACCTGTGAATCATCCAATTTGCTGAATATATGCTCCTTTTGACCTTGAGTTGTAGTAGTAGTAGTGGCCTTTGATTCAATCCTTAGTTTCTTCTGGTAATGGATGAACTCCTTTTATGCCATTGCTAATGATGATGATCCTTCACTAGGCCTTTTGTTTATCTTATTATGAGAAAATAGAGTCTGATGAGTAGGAGGCAAGACTTGTTCCTTTGCTTCTTGAAGAGTATTTTCTTCCCACTATTCTTGATTTCTAAATTTCTCAATTTCAGGCCGAGGTGTATGATTATAAGGAGTAGTCTTAAGCTCCACCCTTAAATATGAAATAATGCTGAATGGATTGTAGGACCAAGTGAAGCTAGGTTGAAAACCCATATGTTTGAGTATGGCATCTACCTCTAAGCCAGCTGATCTAGTGTTGCAAATGAATGACCCAACCTGTGCTTTAATCTTAAATTGTGATTTTCTCTTTCCTGAGATGAAATGTAGCTCATCCATATTCATCATTTGCCTGATATATTCCAAAGATAAAATTCTCATTAGAACATACTTTGGCAACTTATATGGAGCCAAATCAAACCCACATACTATGATCTTTATGTAGTTCTGGTAGAGATACCCGTCTCTTGTTCTTACTTGATCACTAAGGTGCAAGATCCTCTTGATTTCAGGACTGACTATTGGGTCACTTTGAATGCTGAAAAGTTGTGTCATTGGGTGAATAAAACAGTCTATCAAATTTGCAAATTTGAACTCGGTTGAGTTCTTTCTGATCAATGAGGTCCAATGAACAACTTATTGATCTTCTTACTGCTCATCTTTCTTGTGTAAAATAAGGGGTAATTTGTCTCCCTGCTGAAAAGCAAACATGTGAAATAAGACAAAAGAGTATTTGAATACTCCTTCAGTTGTGATATTCATAAGCCGCTCATGCATAGCATCAACCAAAAATTGATTGTCATTATACATGAAGGTAGGATTGTTTTCCTATGAAAAGATAGGAAAAAAACCTAAGATAGCCTCATCTACCCATTGATATGATGGGTAGCCTAATAGACAGGAAATGAGGGAAATAATTTCCCTGGCTCTCTCTAGAAACATGGATGCTGAGTAAGAATGATTTTTCTTGGGAAGATCAGCATCTTCAGGGAGAAAAATCTCAAAGATATGAGCTCTCTGAGGGAATGTAAGTTTATGATATAGGTCAATGAGAGCTGTAGGGGATAAAAAGCTGAGGGAATCACTCTTAGGTATCAAAATAATTTTGTTTATGGCTTCAGTAGTGATGGTTATCAAAATGTCACCATTCTGGGCCACTACTATTCTTTGCAAGGGATTATACTTCGATTAACACCAAATAACCAACCCAGGGAAAGAATGAGCTTATGGAAACATGTATAGAGGAATGTTTGATTCCCAGAGGTTTATTTCATCCTTTGAATCAAGTTATGTTTGTCTACACCAATTATGCAATTCAATCATGTCCAATTCACACTCAGTATCTGTGATTTTGAAGTATTTGTCGGCTAATGGGATATGGTCCAGGTCAATAGGATAAGAAGTTTGTGGATTTTCTTGTGCTGAAGAAGAACCAATAGAATATTTTTCCTTCTTCCTAGGGGAAATAATATTAGACAGAAATGGTAATATGACAAAAACTGCAGAGATAGTTGAGTGATGATTTAGGTTACAAACTCGGCTCAATAGCAATTTTGCAGGAAAACTGAATACTTTAGAAGCAATGTAACAGTAAGAAAAGCAGTTGTAATAGGGACAATGAGTATTTATAGGGAAATTTAAGCTATCATTACAACAAAAGATGTTAATAATGGGCTAATTGGCAAATTAATGACTTAATGGGAAAGGATTATAGCAACGGATAAGCATTTACAATGGAATGAGAAAGCATTTATTTGGCAACAAATAAGGCATTTATTCAGCAATGGATTAGGCATTTATTCATAAACAGATAGCGGGAATGGTTAACAAGAATGGATACAAAAATAGGTGGATGGAATGTGGCATCGAAAGATTGGATGAAGATGGCGCAGAAGGATCAGACGCTAAGGTGGTATCAGAAGATGCGGGAGTGGGAGTAGTGGATTTCGGAGGCGGGGTATTGATAAGTAGTTTAGAGTGGGGGGGGGGGGGTGTGAAACTTTGAGAGGGTGACACGTAAGTGGGGGGCCCACACAAGTGGAAATTGCTTTTCACACCCCCCTCCCCTCACCATTATCTCGTTTTGTAGCTTGGGGATGTGAACCACTTCCCCATCGTTGATCTGGGCGGGAAGGACGAAAACCGTTGATTTTGGTTCAATCATTAACACTTGAAGACAAACATCTTTTTCGTATACAAGCTTTATTAAAAAGAATTTACATATAACTCTTTACAATAATTAATCACCACTTAATTTGGGTAATTAACAATAATAAGAATTTAATACAATAATGGGTGCATTTAGACAAGTTTCCCTTAAAAATCTAATTAACTATTATAAACCTAATATATATGACTTTAGGCCAATTTTTAGTCATATTAGGCCTTTTATTTGTCCTAATATAACATATTTTCTAATTTTCAACCAAGATTAAACTATTTGATTGGATTTATTCTCTAGTCTAGAACAAAAAATTAAATGACCTGATCAAGATTAAATAGTTTGATTCAGATCATAAGAAAAGGTTGTGGCATAAGAACGAACTGCACATAGACCTTTATTATTACAAATGGAATTTTTTCATGAAGTGGCACTTTAAACAAGAACACTTATTCAAATCTTTTTCACTTTCTTTTGATGGGGTTCTATTTCATCTCTTTTTATTTTTTTATTTTTTCATATTTCATTTTTTTCTTTACTTTTTTATACCCTCTTTTATAAAATAACAACTAACTTATAAAAAATAAAGTATGTTACAGCATCGGCTCCAACTGGGGACTACTTCCTCCTGCGGGATGCAGAGAACTTGCAGATCCATGTGTATTCTCCTCGGGCTAATGGGGTATTCTATTGAAACAAATACACACTGCATGTAAAATAAAAGTCTTCGGTATAATACAATGGTGAATGAATAGAAACCTCTCAATACTGAATATAGTGCTTCAAGTACTTCCCATCGATAGGCAATGAGGAATATTCTCCCTCCAAATTCTACAAAATGAAAGTGTTATTACCGTTGACCCTAACAATACTAAAAGGTCCAAACCAAAGGTTGTCAAGCTTGCCATTTTTTCCTTTATCTTCTCTCCTAGCATCCCATCTCAGTACCAAATCACCTTGCCTGAAGTCTCTTTCCCTAGCTTTCCTATCAAACAAGCTTTTCATTTTACTTTGATATTTCTTAAGCTTGTGCTATACCTCATCTCTATCTTCATTTAATTCTATGATCTGATTAATTATTTGAGAGAAGTCATCAGCCTCTTCATTGGAATATTGCAAAAACTTTAAAACAGTAAAAGCTAAATGTGTGGGAAATATTGCTTCTTTTCCATAAACGAGTTAAAAAGGGGATTTACCAATTGATCTTTTGGGCAAAATCCTGTTGGCCCAAAGATCATAAATAAGATGACTATCCCAACTCCTTTTATGATCCTCCAATGTTTTCCTTATTACTTTAACCAAAATTTTATTTGAGGACTCTACCAGTACATTTCCCAATGGATAATGTTATCGCCTAGATTGACCTCAGGCTAAAGGGAGGCAATTCTAGGGTAACCACAAACCAATCTTAACCTAGTAGCTAGCCCTACCAAGCTGAGAGAGGGCTCTCTCCTTTAGGATCTCAGTCAAGGTGACTGGATCAAATAGGGAATTTATGCTAGGTATAGTAGCTCAAGCATTTTGATTGAATTTTCTTGTGTTTGCTGGATCAGATGGAGCTGGGCAGTTTAGGTCTAGGAAATTAGGTCAGAATGCAAGGTGTTATATGGGTAAAGGTAGGTATAGGCTTTAGCACTTGAAATTAAGTGAGGTGAGGTGTCTAAGACCAGTGAGGAGCTAAGGAGGGCATGTGAAAATCATGGATCCTTCACAAATAGCTGAAAACATAGAATACTGAATGATTTCCCAAGGTAGAGCACTACAAACAATGGATTCTACCTATCTATCTTGATATCATTTAATAAGAAGCAGTGAAATAGATGATGGCATACATAAAATATGTGAACAACTGATAACAAAAGAAGAAACTATGCTAAAATACCATACCATAGGGATCCCATAAAAATAGCTGCAATTCCTATTAATTTCCTTGCCAAACTGCTTACAATGGTGTACAATCAAGCTCAGAGCATCCAAGTGAGTCCAGCCCCAAAAAATGACCAAGAAAACACATAATATAGACATCTAAACTACTCATCCTGATATTCAGGGGTTGAATCCATGAGAAGAGGGGTTGTTTCAACCATTTCCCAACTAAGAATTGGAATATAGGCAGTCAAACAACATGCCTCTAAAAGAGTGGAAACATATTCATTTGCCTCAAAACCACCTCTAACTAATGAATCTACCCTCTAATACTATTTTAATATTACATTTACATGCCATGTCATCAATTACATTAGTGAAATCATCCATGAGGAGAGAGAAATCTAATTCACAGTCAAAACAGGTGAATTTTGGTTCCCTGAGCAAAAAAGCAGTGCCACTGGCTAGAAGCATAGTGCCACTTTCAGGTCACTTTTGGAGGCCTTATCGGCATCCAAATTGTGCCCATGATAGCCCATTGGAAAGGTCTTCAAGTATAATTTCTGGAACACCTAGAAGTTTTGAATTTGGAGGTCATTTTCCCCCTCAAAACTTAAATCTCCCAAGACTGCTTCTATATGTCCAAAAAGAGGCAGAAAGGTCATTGTTTGCTAGTTTTTGGACATTTTGGTGAACCAGATCTGCTCCAAAACTTCTAAAAATTGGTAGGGTGCATGTCCTCATCATTTGGAATCCAAAAATGTCAACCATTTCTCCAATGTATGCCTCAGGAAAAATCACAGCGCCACTGGACAAATTTTCTGTGTTGTGAATTTCAAAATTTCCAAAATACAAATACTTCTCAAAATTTGCTGAAATTTGGCATGGAGCACCACCATCAAGTTCTTTGGTTGGCCAAAGAGGCTTCAGTCAACATTTTGAGTCCATATTTCTCTTTCTTGCCCTCTAAGACTTTCCTCAACCTAGCTTTTAGCTTCCTGATCCTCATGTTACAAATTTTGTTATGAGCCATGTAATGGTATGCCCTATGTTGGAGCATTTTCTTATCCCTGTTGGCCTTGTCAATGAGCCCTTCAAGATGTAGGTTGACTCTTTCAAGCCAAGTTTCCCTATCTTGTTCAATTTCTTGCTCAACAGGAGTTAAAGTGACATGAGCCTCTTTGTCACTTTGTCTCTTTGTGTTCAATAGCTCAAGTTCCATGAGGACCTATTTATGACTTAGTTGTTTGTTTTCTTGCTCTAGGTAAGTGAAGACAAACTTAGCTCTCTCTAAGTTGTCCATCAAAGCTTGTATTGGCTTATTTATTCTAAATAATGACATCTTTGACATTTCCCTCTCTTGAGCCTCTAGATCAATGATCTTAGTGTCATGTTGCTCGGGCTAATCATCATGCTCCTATACCTGTTTTGTCGATGTAGAAGGCAAAGCCCCTTCCACACCTTGTGGAGATAACATTTTCATGTGGACTGATGAAGAAGGCAAGGTCCCTTCCACATCTTGTGGATTAAACACTTGCCTGGTAGCTGCAAACAACTTCCTTGAACATTTTTGATATGTCAAGAACATCGGTACCTCAACAGTTCTAGTCTCTTTGGCCTTCTCATTTTTCTTCACCTGAGCACTGCTGGAAGGTTTTTTCCTTGTCCATTTTTGCTAATTTTTGAAGTTATGTACCCCTAGAGAAGGTATGGAAGGAGTGAGTATGGGTGATTTAGGAGTGAGGAGATGGGAGATGACCTTATGGGCTGGAAAATGAGTGAGGGAGTAGGAATGATAAAAGTGAAAGGAAGGGCTTGATTTGTTTGAGAAATTTCCCTTTGGGAAGAGGGATAAAGGGATAGGAGTGATATGGAATAATGATAAAGGGATAGGGAAATAGGGATAGGGAAAGAGTTTAGAGTTTTAGTGATAGGTGATAGGAGGAACAATGAGGGTTTAGGGTTTTAAGCATACTAGGGGCAAATTTAGGGTTTCATATTTACCATGGGAAATGATGCTTAAAAGTTTTATTTTCAAACCAAAACTGAATTTATGGAGGTAACATTACTCGCAATGAAGGTAAGAGAGAGAAATTTTTAAGTTTCTTCAAGTTTTGAGGGTTTTTAAGCTTTCCTGCCAAAAGCGCAGCGCCACTCGGCCAAAAGCATAGTGCCACTTTCAGACAAATTTTCACTGCCTTCTTGGTGTCAAAATTAGGTGTTGTATATCTCATTGTAAATCTTGTCGAGTCTAATTTCCAAAACATCTTGAATTTTTTAATTTGGAGTTCATTTTCCCTGTCAAAAGCTTAATCTTTCAAGATTGGTCAAAATGTGCAGAATGAGGCTACCAAAATGCATAGTGTTGTTGCAGTCAATGTTTCAAGGTCTTCGTCAACTCCAAATTGTGCTCATGATATCTCATTGGAAATATCTTTGTGTATACTTATCATTTGACTCATCAAGAAAGTCATTTGGTTATTCCATCTAGGAGAAAATTTGATTTTACCAAGGTCACTCCAAAGGTGCATTAACCTTCTTGAGGCAAATGATGTTTTCGACATTTCTCCCAATATACAAGACATGTGTAAAAACGGAAGGATTTTTTTCTTCTTGGGTCAATGGTGGACAAAAACCTCTCTCAATTTTGTCAAATTCATCGTTTATTGCTCAAAAACATCATTTGAATAAAACCTATCCCGATATGTGGAACATGGGATTTGTAGAAATGAAGGGAAATGAAGGGAATAAGGGGCTTCTAAATTCTTGAGAAAATTTTTGGAAGTAGGAAGGGATGTTAGGAAGCAAGGGAAAGTGTAATTTTAAATATTTAGTGAGGGGAAGGGGTTCAAAAGGGCAACACACAGGCCTAGCCTAGAAAATTGTCAAATTGTAGCAATATGCTAGGGTTTGTGGAAAAATGATGAATTTGAGGGATATGAGTGATGGGAAGTGTTTAAGAAGGTATATTAAGGATAGGGGAAGGTTTATGAACATCAAGATACAAGTTTTGTTGATGATTTTACCATCCAAGAAAAATTACCTTCAAAACCCTAGGAGAGGGAAATGAGCCTTACCTAAGTACAACTGAAGCACGAACAAGGTGTAAAATGACCCATTGGAACTTGACATGATGACGAAAAGTCTTTGAATGATGGTACACTCAACTGAATGATGACATGAACCAATACTTGAAATACTTTGGAAGGAGTGAAAACAAATCCTAGACCTAGTACCTAGTGACCAAATTTTACTTGAAGACTAACTGAAATGACAAAAAATTGACTTTGACACCCTAAGACCACTTTATAAAAGCATATTTGATCACTCGTGGAAGACTACAAAGACTGACACTAACAAATAATATGGTGTAGAATGATGCAACAAGATCTATTATTTTTTACAGAACTCAATCATCTTAGTATTGTTGAATGCTTGTGCATTGTCTGTCATTTTTTGCTGAGGGCATCCAAATATAGACAATATATATTCTTCAATGAACTTGATCACAATAGTATCAATTTAATTTCTAACTGGAATGGCTTCTACCCACTTGGTAAAGTAGCCTGTAGCAGTCAATATCCATCTGTGCTAACTGCTTGATGGAGGATGAATTTCACCAATGAAATCCAATCCCCATTGGTAGAATGGTGCTTGGACTAAGACTGGAACCAATGGAAGAGTTGTTAATCTCTGCTTTCCAGCAAACATTTGACACTATGTACAACTCCTAACCTTTGCTCCTACCTATGAAAAAGGAGCAGGCCAATAAAACCCCGCCCTTAGGATCGTGTATGTTGTGGCCCTCCAAGCATAATGGCCTCTGCAAATTCTTGCATGAAATTCATCAATGATCCCTTCTATTTCATTCCCTATTAGGCAAAGTAGAAGGATCTTAAGAGGATCCTTCCAGTACAAATTTGCATTCACAATACAATACTTAAAAACTTTCAATTTTAGTGTTTTACATTAATTTTTGCTAAATTCAACTGGACATTCAAATTCCCTAAGAAAGTTCATATTGTCAAAGTACCAATCTGATAATAAAATTTTTTCATCAATGTGAATAAAAATTGTCTAATATGATATAGAAGGTTCTAGTGGATTCTACTTTGTGGGGATTTCATAAGGTTCCTGTGGACTCTTCTCAATTAGGCTCTCAAAAGGTTCTTTCGATTCTCCTGTGTAGGGGTTATAGAAGGTTGTGTATTATTCTTAGCTGGGATGTCAAAAAACATTATACCTAAGATCTTGTAATTGGATTCAGCGAGGAGCTTGGCCATGCCTTGACCTTTTATCAGTTTGGTAGTCTTGATGATGAGATCATACTCTAAAATTTTAGCTATCTATCTCCCTCTCCTTCCATTAGTGTCAGGCTGAGTTAGAATAGTTTTGACAACACTATTAGGCACACAGGCAATGATAGAAGAGTGGAGGAGATAGACTCTAAAGGCTTTTAGAGCTTGATCTAAAGAATAGGCTTGTTTTTCAATGATGTCATACTTTAGCTCAGCAATTATCATAACCTTACTAAAAAAGGAAATGGGTTGGTCATCTCCATCTTTGTTCCTTTGCAAAAGAACAACAGCTAATGTGGTTTCAGAAGCAAAAGAAAAGACACTGAAAGGTTGGGAGTAATATGGACGGGATAAAATGGGAGCTTCTACAATGGCCTTCTTAATCCGATCAAATGCATACCTCGCAGGAAAAGTCCATTTGATTTCATGATTCTTGTTCAACATATCAGTTATGTCCTTAACTATTTCTACATGGTTAGTGATAGATCTTCTTAAAAAATTAATTTTTCCAAGGAAATATTGAATTTCCTTCTTGTTCCTTGGTAATGTAAGTGTCTGAATTACTAAGAATCTTTTAGGATCAATGACTACTCCTTCTTTGGAAATGATGTGACTGAGTAGTTTTCCTTTTTGAAGTGCAAACAAAGACTTCTTGGGATTAAGAGAAATCCAAAATTTTCTGCACCTCTCAAAAACCTTTCTCAAATGCTTCAAATTTTTCATCAGAATTGGAAAAAACAGTGAAATCCTCTAAATAGATAACAACAAATTTGTTGATCTTACCTACAAATGAAAGATCCATAACACGTTGAAATTTTGCTCCAGCATTAGCCAACCTAAAATGCATCAGACTATACATGAATGTGCCTCATGGAGTTGTAAATGCAATTTTTTTATCTATCCTCTGGACTAACCATAATCTAGTTATATCCAGAGAAACTATCTAACATGGAAATTCGATGGGATCCTGAAACTTTCTGAAGTAATTCATCCATCTTAGGTAATGGATAATTATCCTTCAAGGAAGATTTATTCAAATTCCTAAAATATACACATAATCTAATTTCACCATTCTTTTTCCTCACTGGAACTGGATTGGCTACCCAATCTGAATATCTTAATGGAAGTATAATTTTAGCATCCAGTAGCTTCTTTAGTTCTTTTTCAATTACAAGAAGAAGTATGGGATAAATTCTCCTCAATTTTTGTTTGAAAGATTTTTCCTCCAGTTTTAATGGAATTTCGTGTTCAATAAGATATGTATCATATGTTTTTAATTCACTATAAGACCAGGAAAAAACATCTTTGTAGGCTTTTACGAGGGATAAATATTTATCTTTAGCTTCCATTGACAGGAATGCAAAAATTTTAACATTTCTGATCTCTTCAGAACTTCCATTGTTATAAATCTCAATATTTTCATCAGGTGAATCAAAAAGTGGATTTTTGGGGACATCATTATCATCAAAGAGCTTCTCAAGAGGGATTCAACCTTTTGGAATAAAATTGTTAGGGAGTTGGATAATGTTATAATCAGAAATTGTAGAATCAAATTGTGGTACTTGATCTTCATTATCAATTTCAAGATTATCAAGTGGTTCTTCCTCAACTTGCATGTTTGAAAATCCATCTATGACTTGCAAAAAGGATTTTAGTTGCTCATCATCCTAAAAAATTTGCCAGTACTTAATATTGTCAGGAATAGATGGTCTATACTTGACTTGAATTTGATATTGGACAAGCATCTTATTAGGGATTTTAAAAGAACTTGCAGAAATAGCCAAGGAATCTGCATGCATGTTTTGATCTCTAGGAATAGCATTAATATTGAATGTTGAAAAGAAATTTTCAACTAAATCCAAAACTTCATTCCTATAAGATCTCAATCTTGGGTGCCTAGTTTGACACTAATTCCTAACTTATCTGACAATAAGTTCATAATAAATGTATACAATGTAGAAATTCCCGCCTGTAGATCACCTGATAATGCAGTATACTAAAGAAAAATACTTGATCTACTTCTACAACCAATTTAGCAGAATCTTAATTGAACATGAGCAACATCAATAAGAACACATATAACTGATATGGAGAAATCAATCACACATAACACAAAAGACATAACCAAGGGAAAGCCTCAACCTAAAACCCCAACTTTGTATTATCATACAAGTGGAAATATAGCCAGTATTACAAAAAGAATCAGCTCAAAAGCTATCCTTCTCTCTCTGCAATACCTCTGCTACTCATAGATAGTCAAAGGCCTCTCTCAAACCTCCTGATCTGCCCTCCAAGCCTCATATTTCTTTGCACAATTTTTATTGGGGTCTAGTGCAACCACTTGTGTGAATTGGCCTCTTCACACACTCACTAACCTCTGATCCAACTATGCAATCCTGAAGGAGATAAATCCTTCTCCATGGATGAGCTTCCTTTATGGGAAATCCATCCAACTGATAATACATTGTCCCTCCTCTGATCTCAACTGGGTCTCTGTCTGAACTGACATGCATGAGTTATTCATGAGAGAATATTCAGTTATCTGAAGTGCAGCAGTTATATGCAAGCATGCATTAACTAGCTGAACTTACATTAATTTAAATAAACTGTTTAAATCAATCTAACTGGACTTGACTCAGTTAACTGAGCCAACTAATTAAAACTCAAATTAGAACTCATTCTTATCTCTTTAACTGATGGATAAATTCCTCAATTAATGGAAAAACTGTTGAATGTCCTCACATATACTTCATGTTTGATTTTTCACAACTAATTAACTCATGGTGAATTAATTAATTTGTTTTCAAACAACTGTTAAGTTCAAATTCGAATTTTACTCCCTATTTTAGTCTAGGGACTGACTAAAATTGGAATCCATCCCAAACTTCTAAAAATAGCAATGCTATTTTTAGCACTTCCATTTTTCATTCTCTGTTGCTCAATCTAGAACTGGTACCCAAACTGCTATTTATAGCAGTTCTATTTTTCGCACTTCTATTTTTAGCATTTATTGATGCCATTTTCAACACTCTCTCTCAACAAGAAAGGAATTCAACTCGAACTCAATCCTGAACCTTTGGAATGTTCTACATGCAACACTTCTACCAAGTGTGGTTGCTCCAGCAACTCTCAGAACAAAAAAACTCCCCACTGACCTCTCTATTGGGCTAGAAACATACTCTGATGTTGAAGCTCTACCTGCTGTTGAAAAGTGCTCCCTCTCTGACCTCTGATCTGCTGCAACACTCCATGCATCTTACACCTTTTCACACCTCTTTATGCCATCTTGCACTAGTGCAACACTCCTGTGCCTCTCGCATTGTTGCTGCCTGCTAGCTGTACACAGTCTTGGGACTTCTGCACTATATCTCTCTCTGCCGCTCCATCTGCATCTGTCTCTACCCAATTAGTCAGTCCTACTACTCCTCGTCGAGGCTCTCGTAGCAAAGTCGAATCAAAGAGGTTGGGTACCTCAAGGATCTTGCCCCTCCTCCTTGGGACAATCACTCCACATCGCCCCACCTCCTACCTAGAGGTATGGCTGCATGTGATCCCTCTACTCACCTGGATTGAAGTTTCCCCCTACTGGAGGTCTCTACATTAGTAGATGTCTCTACTCGATCTCCTCTCACCTTCTCTAGTTGTGGCTACTCCACAACCTCCTAAAGCTGCTTCACCAATCATGGCTCCTCCACAATCGTCTAAGACTTCTTTTAGCGATGCATGTTGAAAGGTAATGTACTCTCTCTCTCAACCACCAAGTCTCCATCAATTGCCTTACTCCTCAAGGATTTGCATGCATCTTGAACCTCAAGAGCATACAAGTTCTTGACCCGTGAACTGATCTGCTTCACCTGTCTAGTGATGATGTGTCTAAGGAAAACATTTCCCTTACTGAAGACTACATCATAGCCTCTGTCTTCCAGCATCGCGATCGACACCAAGTGTCTCTTCAGTCCTAGTACATACTTGACATCGGTTAGGGTAAGGTGAGCTCCATGCTCCCTCTGAAAAATAATCATGCCTACACCTGAGACACTATACTTTTCATCATTACCCATTGCTATGAGTATCTGGAGATCTTTCTCCTCTAAAGTACTGAATAAACTCTTGTCGCCGATCATGTGGAAAGAAGCTCCACTATTAAGAAACTAACCACTTCCCACCATGGATGAAACCATGCATGTGAACAGTGTGAAATCCAACTCGAACTATAAGGCCATTGCCTTACCTTCTAATCCTTCCATGGTCCCCTTCTTGGATTTCCTTAGTGGACAATTTGTAGCAAAATGGCCCACCTCATGACAACGAAAGCATCACACTTTCGATTTGTCAAACTTCTTCCCACCATGGGAAGAACTGGATTTAGAATGAGAAACCTTCTCCTTCCCTTTCTTTGCCTTACTTGCTAAGGCATAGATTTCTTCATCCTCCATGGATGAAGAACCATCTCTGGTGCTTCTTCTTATCTCCTCCAGCATCAAATCCGACCAAAGTCATTCCCAATCTTGCAGTTTCTCTCTTCCATTAACAGAGTCTTGGTAGCTATGCCAGCGCTTCGAAAGACCGAGCAGTGCAAGATTCACCATGTCATCATCATCTATCGTGATCCCTACACTTCCAAGCTCATCCCTACATGTGGTGAGATTTTTCAGATACGCAGAGATCGTGTCACCCTTTCACACTGGATCTTCCAAAGCTTGTCTTTCAATGCCAGCTTCCTCTGATCACTGTTATTCTGATATAGATCTTTCAATGTTTTCCACATTGAAAACGGTGTCTCCTTCCCATGGAGACTCGAGACTATGTGATCTTGAACTCCCTCTATGTTACCGAGAATAGTGTCCACTCGGAGCTGCTATTCCCACTAATACTGGTAGCTATCTTAGAAACAAACAAGTAAAGTCTACTTTCGCTTTCCTTTATGAAAATAGATGAGAGTGGAACAAAGGACACCAACCTTAGTCTTGCACTTGGTTCCTTACTTGATTCCTCTCCTTCCTGATAGATCTTTGTCACTTCTTCTTCGTCTACCCAGCTTCAAAGAGCACCTGTGGAATCAAAGCAACATACAACTATCGAAGAACAGAGATCTATATTCATAAATAACACAAGACCAGATATGTGTTAACTGTACAAATGCATATATAATCAAACATACAAGAATATGGAGGAAAACTTGAATAGCTTTATTAAGATCAAGAATAGCAAGAGGATTACAACCATATGTTCTGACCTAGCATCATCCTCCAGCAAGAAATCCCTTCTTCACCTCAAGTAAAGCTTAGATCATCCAACACTATGAAGTTACACCAGAAAACCAACAACACTTCTCTACAAGATACAAGATTCCAGCCCCTGGATCTCTGTGATGAGGGATCCATATATAGATGATTGTAGGGAGGTGAGTCATCTTGGGGTTTTTATTAGTGTCCTCTCTCTAATAGTTCTTGATTCCACTTGGAGACTGATGATCTCTTACTCATCCCTGGTCGAAAACAGAGAGGCAAGTGTCAGAGGGAAGCTTCTGGAAGATTCCATGATCTTCCACCTCACAAATTGTCCCTGCCATTTGTCCATTCCCGACCATCGCACCCTACAGAGGGGCCATTCAGTATGAATCACACCTTTTACACTGGGAAGGTGATATGCATCGCACCCTTTACACTGGGTATTCAGTATGGTCCAGTTTTGACCATTTTTGAGCAGTTTTTAGTGGAGAACTTCTGGGAGATGATGTAATCAGCTGACCTTGTTCCTTTAGGCAGTAAAGCAACACTTTTAGGGACTTAGGAGCCCTCAATTTATGGACATCTATGCTTGGGGTTGTAGTGCCCAAAATTGTCTATAACAGTTTCCCCCTAAAGCATGAGGTCGTTAATCTTTTGATGTCGGGTGAAATGCTTTACCATGAGGATACGAAGTTTTTTCGAGCTGGGAGGCGACTTGTCATAAGATACAATACAATACATTATCTTCATAACATTTTTCATGATCTAGCTAAGGCGGGCATCCCCATGCTCAACTTTATAAATTCATTTTCATGTACATAGGACAGACAATCGTCTGTGTGGCAGACTGATGATTCGGGCTCATCATCCTTTGATTTGGATGATCATCTGTTCGGAAGTGATGTAAATTTGATGTCTTTATATTCCTGAATATATCACAGCCCAGATGGATGAAACTAGATCTGGGGTCTTCAAAACTCGTTCAATCTTCACTCAGAGTACAAGTCGATCCATGTGAGAAATGTTATGGAGTCGAACATGGAAAGGCATCGCCTGATTACCTGCCAATGATGTAAGCTGTTAACAGGCACAAGAGGAATCACCAATAATGACAATTACCCTCAAGGTACTACAGTACAATTTGCGTGGTGTGAAAAAGGACTTGGCATTAAACACCACACAAAATCTCTCGGTCGAAGGCCATTAATGTAAACCTGTCACTGAAAGTGAGAAACTTGCCATTGAGGCATGCAAGCTTTAAAGTACTGAAAGGGTTGCTCCTAGGTCGACTTCTTGGATAATGAGATGATGTTGACAAAAAGTGACCCATCGTAGGAGGGCCTTAATGAACCCCACATCTACGACATGGAACGAAGCAAATGATTTTGGAGGTGAAAACGATCTGATGATAGAGTGTTCAGGGTGGCAATCATGAAAAGAATGGAGCGCGAATGTATTGCAGTGGGTGAGACACGGGTGAATTCTCTGAATGAATTCTCTTGAACATATGGGCGACACTGACAATGGATTGGTAGTGTTAATCCCAAAGATGGATGGTGTGACGGACCAATGATGATATGACCGGTGAATGGAACAACCCAACCCGGCTCGGATGCGGAAGGAAAGTCTCATGTTCAAGACGACTTGCTACCAATAAAGTTTTTTCAAGTTTTCTTCCCAATTTTCACTAGTCATTGTTGACCAGTACCTCTTTATTTTTGTCAAGATTGAGGAGGATAACGTACGCTTGTTCTATAATCCGCTTTTCGGGCGAACCTGTTGCTATATTTTAGCGAGCCTTCTCGTCCATTTGGACGAGTTTGTTGCTATTCGGTTTTAACGAGTTTAACGACAAAGATAACTCGGTCCTTTTCAATTTTAGAGAGTCTGAAAGGGACATAAAGGAGACTCCAAAGATTCTTTTTCATCATATAATCCCTTAAGTTCAAAAGAGCATAAAATAATACGAAAAGGATGAATTTTCGATGGTTTTAATGAGCTGAACAAGACAAGCGCTCGATCTTTTTGTTTAATAATCCCTCAAGTCCAAAAATATTAAAATATAGAGGAGGGATAGCACTTCCGATGACTTTAACGAGCTGGAGAGGCTAATTTCTCGGCAATATTTTCATATTTTACGAGTCAGTTGAAAAGAGCTTAAATGAGACTCGTTTTTCGAGGAACTAGTGATGATTTCGGGTAGCAGCTGATTCCAAGTAAGGTTTGGAATTTTCCAATCACGGCAGTGTCATAGGGATGGCTAATAGAATCACTCTTCGCAGATGTTCCTTGAAAGGGTAAACAATCGAATGGAGGTGTTGGCTAAAAAACAGAGTGGAGGTGATGATGGGAACACGACCAAGGCTCAAAAGTTGACGATAAGGCATTCACAATGGTTATTTAATGGTTCATTTTTTAATGAGCTTAAACTTTGGGGGAAACATTTGCTCATTGCTTATGTTTATTTTTTAACGAGCTTGAATTCTGCGTTAAAACTACTCGTGGCGGGTTTATTTTAAACGAGCTTGAACCCTGCGGTAACACTGCTCGCCAATCGTATAATAAGGATGTCTCATCTAAGATGCCATTTTTTATGGGGCTTGCACCTTTTTTAAGCTTTTCCCCAGATCCTTTCTTTATGCAAGCTAGGAAACGACCAGCCTTATGGGTTTAAAGGGTTAGAGGACCAAATTTAAAAAATAAATGGTCGCTCTTCGCTTGCATGCGGAAAGGTTTGCATGCCGCCAGGTATAGCGAAAAATTTCCAAGTTACCATGAAAGTTCCATCCATGTAGCAAACAAAATGCTTCCTTGACGATTTCTATCGAAATAGACAAAGGTGAGTGGCGCAGTCGCCTCCACTCACATAACTTTGACGAGGAATCTTATTCCAGCATAATCCCATTTTCCTGTGAGGATGGGTGTGTCAGACTAGTCATATTCCTCCGTGGAAACCTACTCTATACCCAAGGTTTTCCTGCCGAAACAGACCAGGGTGCATGCCCCCTAAGTTTCAGTCATATCCTCCTGAATCACTCGTGCTCATCAGGTGGATGGAATGGAGATCGATGAGACATTCCTTGCTTGAAAAGACCATTTAGGGATGGAATTTGACTATTTGCTATGTGTGAACTGGGGAATGACAGTTGGTCTACAAGCTTGACCATTCTGCCTTCGTGCGGAAAACACATTACTCTAAAGAGTGAGGAGACGACGACTCCCATGCAATAAATATAGTCACGCCCAAGGAGTAGATTATAATCCAGGGGTCCTTGGACTACCATCATGTTCATGTGAACGGTTTTCCTTCTTAAAGTGATCGACACATTTGGAAGGATCCCTAACGGTCGACTGGTTCCTTTGTCAAAGCCTATCAGATTTCTCATTTCAGGCAAAAGCGATGGTGAACCAAGCGCTTTCCAAGTAGTTGAGGAAAGGATACTCATAGAAGCCCCTTCATTGATGATGGTACCATCCATGACCATTCTATAAGCTTGTACAATGATTCAGAATGGTACACTAGTTGGTAAACGGGGTTTGCCTAGTAGATTCCAGTCGAAGGAAACGACTAGGTTGCTTGGAGGTGGGACCGAATAGATAGGCGGATATGACTCTCATGAACTTCCTTCCTACGATAAAGGAATGGGTAGACTTCCCCCAAGTTCATCGGAGTCTGTGTTTACGAAAAGAATTTGAACGGTGTCGTTCTCTTTCTCTTTAGTGACGGTATCATTTGAGGATGAACATTCTGAAGGCAAGACCAGGTCAACTGCCGCCTCGACCTTTTGAATTTCATTTGGTATGGATTCAGAGGGTTCATTTTCAATGATAGACATTTCATCTGACCACAATGCTGGGCCAGCCAGATTTTCAACTAGTGGTGTGTTGGGTTGTGTTATATTCTTTCCACATAGTTAACAGGGGGTTTGAGGGGTACCCGTAACCCCACTTTATGGGGTTCGGGGTAGCGCCCCGGAAAATTTTGGTTTTGAACCCTATGTTAGGTTGGGCGGACCCACCTATGGTTTTGTGCATGATTTTCGCACATGTTTTTTGGACGTGATGGTTTTTGGTCCATGGTATTGGATCGATGGTTTTTTGGTCCATGGTATTGGACGTGATGGTTTTTCAGTCCATGGTATTGGATGCTTCAGCATATATAAATATGTATTGTAACATTGAAAGGAACATAATGAAAAATCAAGCTGGTAGTCCCAGTTTTGGGATCCAATGGGAAATC